>VYZT01063962.1:3936-49433 GCA_013400735.1 Pomatostomus ruficeps
GGACATCCAGAGGAGAGGGAGAGGGGCTGCTGGAGCTCCAAGAAGAATCTTTCTCCACCGTGAGCTTCTGTCTTCAGCTGCGTGCTTCTACCAACTCTCCACCATCCGCTCCAGTGTCTCGAGGGAAGGAAACTCGGGATCCCTGAGCCCCCTTCCCCCTGCGCACCCTCCCTGCGCACCGGGAGCACCAGTGTCCCTGCCAGCTGTGACTGTGACTGCACCAAAGGGGAACTGCCAACAGAGCGGGAAGGGACTGTCCGTGGGTTTGTGTGTTCTTATTTGTGGTGGTTACCATTGCTGCTGTTTTGTCTGTCCCATTATATACATATATATAAAAATATATTAGTAAAGGACTGTTATTCCTCTTTTCTCATACCATTGCCTGAAAGCCCCTTAATTTAAAAATTATACCAATTCAGAGGGAAAAGGGGGTTACAGTTTCCCATTCTAAAAGAGGCTTCTGCCTTCCTTAGCAAATACCTGTCTTTGAAACCAAGACAGTAGGTTTTAGCTCTAGGGAGCAAGTCAGGAGAAGATACAGCATCATACATTGCAAGAAGCATCACACATGATTGAGCAGTTGCATTTCTAGACATTACAGGATCTTTCCTGACTAGATGAGGCTTAGATCTCCCACTTTTGAAACTGGCAAATCCTAAAGGAGCTTCAGATGTCATAGGAAGTAGTTCAGCTCTGGGTGTGCCTAGGACTGTCCACATTTCTCAGGATCTGATCTTTGGGTTTCATTCCCAGAATGATTGCTTCATCTTCTTACCTCCTTTCTCTTGCTCAGCTGGAAAGAACAATTACCTAGCCAGAACATTTTTTGAGCCCAGAAAGACCCATTTCCTTTGATCCCATCCAGAATTTCAAACAGTGCCTCACTACAGAGCAACACACTCCTGCACAGAGATAATTTGAGTACAGCATACAGTGTATGCAGACTGATTATTTTAGGTAACTTTTCCCTCCTCCCTCATTTCATGGTCCTTCAGAAGCATATCATTGTGCCTCAGCAAGACCAGGGACAATATCACAGGCAGCTTTTGGTTAAAAGGCAGATCAAGCCTTGCCAATAGAGTGACTTTAAGGCTCAAACGAACCAGACCAGCTGAATTTAGTCACCAGACTGCTACCAAAGTCACAACATTTTCATAGAAGTAGAAAAAGAGTGCAAGGTACTTGTGAAGGGGAATAAGGAAGGACTAGCAGACACTTCTTTCAGTCACCTTCCTTCAGTTTTGGCACACTCCAAGAACTACAGGTCACCTTACCAGGAAGCAGAGGCTACTCATGCGTGAGCAGCATGGTCCAATGGAAGGTGTCTCTGCCCATGGCAGGGGTGTTGGAACTAGATCATCTTTAAGGTCCCCTCCAGCTCAAATCTTTCTATGACTCCATGGTCCTTGTTCTGGTTGACATAAGGGGCAGAGCTCTGAACTGAGCATACTCAAAAATAACAGTGGTAAAACCGAGCCAGGCCTTGGGCATGGTAATTTCCTAACTCTCTCTAGAACAGCTTAAACTAAAGTTATTCAGAAAAAGAAACCCAAAGCACACAACCCCTCCCATCCCCTATTCCCCTTGCTATCACTTTTCAATCACTTCCTATAAAAAATCATCAGTTTGTAGGACTAGACTTCTCCCAGTGTGTGTTTAAGTCTTGAAGAGCAGGGCCTAAGCCCTTGCATTGCAGAGTCCTAGACAGATATTCTGAGTCTGAACAGAGATCCAACCCAATGCCAAACCCTCCAGGGCCCACATCAAACCTCACAAGCATGGAGCAGACAACAACAGACATACCTGAACTAGTGACAATCACCTTATTTGTACAACATTCTAGTGCCCCACACGAATCCTTAAAGAAATTAATCTTTAATTTCTATTAAAAATTTTAATATTAGAGTAAGACTACTGGTTTGCTAAAACCTCTGCAAGGAGCTTGGAAACCCCTCCAGAAAGTCAGTCATTCCACATCTGTGGTTTTGTATGGTCTCTAGCTTGTCAAGGATTTCACAGCCCTCAGGGAATTATCAGGCTGTTTACCTTACAGCTTAAATAATTCCGTAACTAACAGGAAAGGATATTTGTACCTTAGAGTAAAAATTCTCATTGTTAAACTTTCATTACAATAGGAAAAATGAAGGACAGCACGTCTAGGTGGCCATATCATGCATTTTCATGGCAGAAATAAGTTTTAACTTGTATTATGTGTTTTGAAGTATCTGAAATGCCAGCTGTCAACAGTGTGGTGCATGTTTTGAAATTTTACATTTTTAAAAGGTTGGTTATGACAGCAAAACTTTTTACCACTAACTCTGTCATTCATTATGTGCAGTCACCACAATCATAATTGCAAGGAGTTGTTTTCCAGGACTAGTGAGCAAGCATATTTATTGGTGTATCAGAAATAGCTTATTTTTCATAGTTATAATCAGAAGGACTCCAAATGGAAGATGAGCATCACCATGTGGGAAGCTGGGGATACAGAATAGAAACATGAAAACCAGCATTAAATTTTTTCCTTTCGTTAGCTATCAATATAAACTGTTTACAAGAAAACCTCATCATCTTTCTGTCTTTCACCACTGTTACTGAATGCTGACCTGTACATGCCCTCTCTTTCTTTTTCCATTCAGCTCCTACGCTTCGAGCTTTAAATCAAGCTATCCAAGTGGCAGGATCAACAAATAAAATGCAGCAGAAAGGGGTATTTTTCCACAAGGACACAGGTAGTACCAAGGATGTACTGGTATTTAAAACCCAAGTGGAGTAAGGCTGCTGTCAGCCAAGTTCTCCTGAGGCCTGAGGATAACAGGTGCTTAAGAGCCACCAGCATATTCCTGTTTAATTGACATCAGTATATGCCAAAACATATTTAACATCACAATTATTACTGGGATTTGGTAGACCGACGTAAAACTGGGACTGAGCTTCTGAGTCACCGCCATGGCTCACACCACCTTGTAAGTTCTTCCAGTGCACTGAGTTCAAAACAGCCTGAAAATGGAGATGGACTCAGTGCATGGATCTCTCTTATGGCACACAAACCGTACATTTGCTCCCACATATGTGTGCAGACAGGAAACTAAATATGCAATTACCCAATTTGCAAGTGTGACACATGTGCACACATCTTTGAGGACACACCCTTTCAAGCTTCATCCTGTATTTCCCCAAATTTAAGTCAGTTTATTTCCTCCCACAGACACTGATCCTGCTTGCCAAATAAAATTCTGGAAAAAACCAAGAAATGAGTAGCACTGGTCACTCTGGCTGTTTATGATCCAAAATGTTTTTTACTCAATTAGTGCTTTATGTAGGTTCATTAAAAAAAAAAATAATAAAAACCCACCAGAAAAGATGTTAACAGAAACAGAAAAGTAAACGTCAACCTTTTTTTTCTGGAAGTCAGTTACTCAGAGAGGAAAAAAATAATGTAAAACAGTATTTAAGAGGAAAACAAGTCCAGGGAAGCAGCCCATTCAGTGATGGTGTTTTACTGTCACAGCTTATTTTAGTACGGACAAGTCAGGACTGTTGGAAAGTAGCAGACATGAGTAACTTGTTTCTTAAGTCATATCAGTGATAAATGATTAAAAGCTTAAACCAAACCAAAACAACAAAACCAACAAGCTTCTCTTAATTACCTTCCAATATATACAGCAAGACTGAGGAGGAAACTACCTGCACACTACAATTACAATAATATTAACTACTATATCAGCCTATCAGGCATTTTAGCTACTTGAGTGACTGCCAGAGATAACTGACAGAAACACCAGTACCAGGGATACTGGCATAATAATAAATAATAATTGTAATAACATAACAATTGTTGGAGTAACACCAAATAGAAACAACTGTTTTTCACAGGACCAGCTGCTCAAGTGTCCAGCAAACCCTAGGCCTTGGCAACACTTTTGTGCTGGTTCCAGTGAGTACAAACACAGAAGAGGATGAAGGAGGCTGGCCTGAGCCCCAGCCCCTGTCCGGGGATGGGAGGCAGCGCCCTGGCTGGCCCCCTGCCATGAGCACCTCCAGTGAGTAGACAGGCACCACCATCCCCTTACATGAAACTCAGTGGAACTGAAGTGTTTTGTTTCATTTTATTTGGGAAGGTCATGCTAGGCCACTTGAGTTGAACAAGATAGCTGAAATATGTAAAGTATACAGTAAGAGAATTCACCCTGACTTTATCTACAGGAGGCTCATGGCAAAGCAAAATGCTACTGGGAGAAAAGTCAATTACAAAGCCCAGTCAAGCCTGTGTTACCTTGAAAGCCAGCCCAGACACTGACCTCTGCTGCTGTAAGGGAACCATTCTCAATGCAAGAGCTGTAGATTGACACACACACAGATTTGAACCAGGAGTTTGTGAATGTAGAGCTGCAGCCTTGGGGTATCATCACATCTTGAGGTCATCCGGCTAAAATCCAACCCCAAACTCTACCTGCAGTCATGAACCAACATGTGGACTTTCAAATTATTATTGTTATGATGATTGTTCTGTTTATGATCCAGTATTGGGAGCAAAGGGTGTAAAGTTGAAGACTGTCCTTTAGATGGAGACTAGACTGCAGTATAGTACTAGACAGTAGACTGTCCTTTGAAATGAAGGATCCCAAACACCAATGTACCTTTAATAAAGCAGTGTCAAAGCAACACTAGATTCTGACCTGAAGGGACAATTTCTGGAATATAACAAAATTAGATCTCAAAATTCTCAAATTCTTTTGGACGGCAGGCCCTGAAAATTAAAGACAACCCTAACCTCTAGGATAGGTGCTCTAACCTACCATGCAGAAACTCCAGAGAAAGGCAGGCATAACCCTCAGTTTAGTGTTTCCAGCCCTCTGCACCCTGAATATTGTGTGATCTCTACAGATCAGCTATCAAACCAACAATCTAAAGAAGCCTAAGCTCCAAGTAGCTGTGACCACCTGTTAGAGCCTGATGAGCTTCCCTCCAGATTTTCTAATCTTCATACACACATATGTAAGCAAGCACAGTGAATCTGAACTATGTAATTAACTTGTATTCTGTGAAGCTTTTTTTTTTAAATTTTACTGCTCATTATTCACCATGCACACATCAATACTACTGAAGCAACAACTTGACCTGTACAAGAGGAAGTGGGTTGTGATTTGCTACCAACAAACATTCCTGTTATCAGTGCTAATCAGCTCAAACGTTTTTGTTGCTTACCTACAAAGCATTTTGGAGCACACCAAGGACTGGCTGGTGCCTTGGGACCACAGCACCGGGGCCACCTCACGGCCCCAGCCAGGGAGCACAGCAGGCTGGTGGGTGGCCCTGGGCTTCAGGCACCTCCCTGGGTACTGGTCAGGGCTGGGCAAACACATCAGTGCACCGGTCAGGAACAACGCCGTCCGTGACCAGGCAGGACTGTAACAGACTCTTGTAGAGCAGCTCAGGCAGGAGACGTGGAGCTGAACTGAAACTGAGGTCATGGGCCACCCCAGGTGAGGCTGCTTAAGGCCACTGGGGACTATCAGTCCCACTAAAAACGGTTTGTAGACTCAAGTGTCATGAATAAGGGAAACATTATCCTGCAGCCTCTTCCAGAGGTTAAAGGCACGTAAAGGCACCTGACGTTAATGCCATTTTCAAAACTCCTCTTGAGATTCTGGGGAAAAATATTAATAAAAGCCTTCTCTTCTCCCTCTTCTACTGTTCCTGTCTCAAGGAAAAGGCCAAGCAGATAACGTCAAACTTACATGTAAGTTACTGTAGAAGGATGTAATTAAATATGACTCTGGATGGATCCATTTCAAACACCTGGTTTTCCACTGGATGGCATGAAGACCAGGCAGGCATCTGCTCTGCTTGCAGTGCTCATTAGCGACCTGTCTGTCCCTCAGAATTAATATCTTCACGCTGAGTTTGGGGCTTTACCATGGAGGTTACAGAAACCTCACCCCAATTTCAGCAGTTTAGGTGCACATAGTGGTTCCCTTTCATCAAGATACTAAACTGAATTACTGGTTCTCCTTTTTGTCTATCAAATATATATTTAGCACTATTTATTTCCAGCTATATGAAGTTGACTAGCCTATACTTATCTTTTCAAAGGAAAACCTCCTCCAGCCAGCTCAAAATCTGGACATTTACGATATGCCAGAGGAAGACAGAAATCATAGCTTCTAAGTATTATGCCACATTAGCTGTAAGGAAAAGAGAATCATTATGGCTATTTTACACAGGCCAGCTGCAAAGCAGCAGCCACAGCACTTGCTACCACATGGCTATTTCAGGACTGCAGATGTTGGTCTCACCAGCCCCAGGAACCAGCTGCAAAAAAGGATCCCCAAGAAAGCATTTTCTTTCTCTTCTCAGTGAGAAACACTAACACAGAGACTTAGAAGCATCCAGAAAGTTAGCTGTGAATTTTCTGCAGAAAGACACTGTTTCCTCTAAACTTCAGAGGACTGGGCTTGTACATCAGAAGCTGGAGGGTCCTTTTTACAGAGGCCAGCATTTTAAATGGAAAGTGGTGGGGCAGACTTTCCGTAAGAAAGGGTTAAAGAGCACTGACCCAGCGTAAACACAGTGCAGGAAAAGGCCCAGGTGACGTGATGGCTGAGCCTAAAAAAAGCTGCAGCCACGTGGTACATTTAGAAGCTTGATTTTTCTTTTCCTGCCTTCGAGAGAGGATGGGAAGGGCAGTAAAGAAATCTCCCCCGGGTTATAAAAGACTACTATGTTATTGTGTTATGCAGAAAGCAAAGATAGGGAGATAACTGTGAGAGAACTTGAAACCAATGTGCTCATTAAATTTAGGTATTTGGTAGGGTATAAAGGTTTCAATGCTTTATTTGGAGCAGGAAAATTGGGGGGAAAAATTGGAAGAAAGGAAGCAATGTGCTTATTTAAGCCACCTAGAAGGCAGGGAAGCAGGATGGGAGAGAAACCTCTGACAGGCTGGCTAGAAGGTAATTCCCACCATACACCTCTCTTCTTGAAGAACGGTGCCACCACTCCAGCAGAATTAGCTCAGTGATTCTCTAACCTTCTCTTTGCTCCCTGGTACCTTTTACTGAGACATTTTACTGACAATGAAAAACTTGCTCCTCAAGGCTTTGGCACAGTTTGTGACAGATCATTAGCACAAAAACACAATTTCTACACCAATTACTTCATTCATTGATCACATGAGGGCATAGAAACATTATTTACTGTGTTTGAAAATGACAATTCAAGAAGCAATATAAACTTAAAGAAAATGGCTCATTACATTGTTCTACCTGTGCTGGAATTTAGGTACTTCTGCCTAATAATGCAAACCTTGGGCTTGTTAATTAAAATACTTTTTTCATAGTCAGAGCTCATAAAGAAATAGCATTTGTTTTTATGACACAGGGGCTTCTCTACTTGTTGAAAATTGCAATGGAAAATGAGTTAAGAATTTTTAAAGGGAAAATAATTAAATACTAGCTATATATTTATGGTACTTAGGTGTAAAACACAAATTAATTTCCACAGCGATTTATTTAATTTGAATCCATGCATCCCACACACTACATAAAGCACTGTGTCCCCTCTATGATGGGACTGAAGTAACTAATATCTCATTCCCTACTGGAAATGTGAAAATCTTTACAGAGTACATTTGTGAAATATCTCCTTTAAAGATATGACATATTTCTCTGGAAACAAAAACCATCTGACAAATTCCTTGACCATCTGATGAATCCCACATTTTAACGCCAAGCTAAAAAGATTAGTTTGCCTCTGTGTTGCTGAGCCCAGTGGACTGCAGACTGCATCTACTGCTGCAGCCTCCTGGGAAGAGTATTTGCAGCAGCGTGCTCAGCTTTGAGCCTAAACACCCACTACACAGGCAATGGATAGCCTGACATTTCAAATCTACTCGTGAGGATGCTGAAGGTGCTGAGGAGAGGACCAATCTTCAGATATGGATGTCCCTGTATAGCAGGTTGCAGAAATTTAACTCAGAACCTCTCCAAAAGCTTTTATGTCTTAGTGAGCCTGGCTATGCCTGTAAGACAAACAGGCTGGATTAAAACACTTGAAGTTATTTTCTTGGCACGTGAGAAAATGTGAAATTTTAGGAGTTCTTAATTGAGGCACTTTGACTCAACTGGTGGTTCTGTGGCCTTCTGGTACATAAATTGTGTATATACACACACAGACATTCATATCCACAAGGGGTGGGCAGAAAGAGCAGAAAGGCTCTATCCTAGGGGCACACTCACATACCTTGCCTATTGCAAAGCAGGGGGGTATTGCTTGGATTACTGAAAGAATAAAACAATGGTCTGTATATCTGCTGTAATGATTTGCTTTGAAGGTTGCTGTCTAGATAAAAAGGGACTGGGAGGGACAAAGAACAGTGGATTATATCACTTTTTACTTCTCCAGCAGGAAGCCAACTCAAAATACCGCATAGATCTGCTAACTCTGCTGCAGATGCGCCAAATCATCAGTTACGTTTATTGGTGACTCCTCTTGCCTGGCTTCTCTAATAAAGTCACTCGCTTTTGGAAAGAGCGCCTGATAAGAGAAGGCTGAGGTGCAGAGGCCTCTCAGGAGACAGGGGCAGTCACACTGGTAAGCCTGGACCTGTCCCAGTCCTTGCCATCGGCAGTGACAGAAGGCACACAGCTAGGGGAAAGTGTACAAGCAGGATGAGTGGAGAGCGATGTTTCCCTGTGACATGCACGCATTCTCCAATGACTCAGCTCAGACAAACTTCCTGAACAACTGATAACTAATATTTAATAACAGAGGATATCATTCGCTTCCACAAATTTGTCCAGTTTCCCCTTGAACATACATAGAACACAGTATGTTCATATGTAACAAAATATAATTTGATATATAAAAAAGCATATATCAAAATAACATCCTGTGACAGGCTTTTCTGCTGCTTAGCAAGGATTTTCAAACCTGAGCACTGTCAGTTTCATTGAACATTCCCTATTCTGCATCAGAAGGGTCACTAAACAATCTAACCCCACTCACATTACCTGTGACATTTCAAATATTACATGTGGGATCTGCTCTCCCTTCCAGCCTGAAAAGTTGAAGTCTGTTGAGATTTCATCCAGTAGTCACTGTATACCTCTGACCTTTTTTCCTTCGGTTTTATTACCTCTTTTGGAGGTATGCTGGGTGGAGGCTTAAGTGGAAAAGAGATGTGCAGGATGAGGAGCACTATCATAAGAGTACACAACGCGCCAGGTGTAGGTATACTTTTAATTCATGCAGTGGCCCAGGGCTGTCTGTTCTGGACCTGCCATTACTGTGCATTGAGCTGACAGTAATACAAGCGACTACAACAGAATCATAGAATCACAGGATGGTTTGAGTTGGAAGGGACCTTATTGTCCCTGCCGTGGGTAGGGATACCCTTCCCTAGATCACCTTGCTCAGGGCACCATCTGGCCTGGCCTTATCTATGTGACATTCCTCAGAAATATGGGAGTACAAACAACTCCTTGTGTGCAAGATGGGAGTTGTTCCCTCCATCTACCTCTTGAGCATCACTTCTTATCTATCTACACAGAATTTCAATACCTGTTCAGTACCATGAAGTCCTTCTGCAGCTCTTGACAGCCTGCTTTGGTTATTGCACCCTCAACACCAAGGTATCAGCAGCAAAACTGTTAAAAGGGTAGTTTTTAAACAATACTGGTACTGGGCAATAGCATGGGTGTCAAACTACTTACTTTCAAGTATCCTCAACCCCAGACATATAAAAGAAGCCTAATAAAACAGTTCTGGTCTCCTTACCACTTCTAAATTTTTACGAGTATTGAAGGGTAAGAAATGCTGTGCCAGCTTGTGTTCATGCTGGAAGATGAGCTTTGACTCAAGGGTTTTATTCCCCTTTCTTTCCATAAAACATAGACAGCACTTTAGATGCTATTTTTTTTTCCAGTCTAAACACCCCCTATTGTATGTATCACTGAGGTATGAATACAGCCATACAAACAGTGATTGTTCCTACATTGACTTCTCCGAGATGAATTTGCAAGATGGCTGGTTTATGGTTATCACTGCACACTGACTTACCTTAGAAAGCCACAGAGCCAAGAAAACTGGGGTTTTGAATATGTATTTTTCAACCAGTAATAAAGAAGATGATTAGTTTAAGATTCTAATTAATGTATGGGCCCTGCAAATGCAAAACTAACATCCTACACAGTGGAGTCCTTCTGGGACAGAACCAGCCCTGGAAACATGTGCTGTGATAACTCAAAAAATTTGTCATTCCATCACAGAGAGAAATTTTATATACTAGACATTGACTGTGCGTTAATGAACTGATTTAAGCTATCTAATTTTCACCCAGCAGACATTCAGTTCTTGTACCTCAGTCCCACATAGTTAGCCTTCCCTGTCTTGTGGTAAGCCTTAAATCTGCAGACAGTTTTGGACCACTAGACACTGCTACCCCAATGACAAATATTTCAACTTTCACACACTGATTGATTTGAAAAGGTTTTCTTAAGCAACTCGATGGCAATAGTCTCATAGACACTTCTTCAGGTGCAGGACAGAGTTAGTTAACATCTCTATATATACACCCCAGAGGGAATGATCTCCCCTCTACCTAATCTGTTACAGCTAAAAACCAAAACATTTGATGACAATGACGTTGTCTTCCTACATATTCTCAGAAAAGCATGGTATTGTATAGCATCGAAGGCATCTTCGTGCACACTCTGACTCTACTTTTGACCTTTGAAGTTGACTTCTGAAAGTTTCCTATTAAAAGTGAAGTGAGCTCAAAATTAATGCTCCAGCATGTTCCATATTAAAAGATGTTTGTAAAAATGGGGTATCATCAGCTGGGAAAGCCAACAATCGTATTGTTGTTGCATCACTTATTAGCCAGTATGCTGCAGTTCTTCCTCCCCTGTTTTTTCCAGTCATCTGCTCGGTTTGGTCTTATTTAGCTGCACCATTGTAAAAACAAGGGTCCATCAGAATTTCATGGAGATTTTGCTGAACAGATGAAACTGTTTCTTGTACATTGGAGATGGGAGAAAATGGTGCTACCTACCTGAATCAAGACAACTGTAGCCATAGGTGACTTAGGTGACATTACTGCCATGTGGCACACACTAGAAATGGCTACAAATTACTGTGAAATAAATTAACATTGTGTCTCAGGGGGTTTGAACAGCAAATTTTCCAGCCCAAGGAAACAAAACAAAAGACTATCTTAATGCATGTGGACACCATTAGGAAATACCACGATTTACTACTTCTTCATACCTCTTCTTTAAGAGACCAGACATAAGGGAGTCAAAGTTACTTCCATTTTCAGACATAAGGGAATAACCCATAATCAAATTGACAGCAACAGCTTTCGAATGTATAACTGCATGATTTAAGTAGCAGCCTGAAACCCCTGTTTATTAGATCATACCTGCACTGTCAGTCTCAGATATATTGAGCAGAAACAATTTCTTAGCATTACTCTTTTGGTCACCTTAAGGAAGGTCTTGCAATAGAAATATGGGCAGCAGTAACTACAATATAGTGGTGACTGCTGACCTCACAAGATCAATCACCTCTGTCTTCCCAAGAAAGAGCAGCCGAGATAACATCTAGAATTTGATTGAACAGTACACATTACTTCTAATATGAAGGTCAGAGATCAACTTTGCTAAAGAAACACGTTGAAAATACGCACTTCCCTCTCTGTAACAGAAGCAGTGCACACCACTTGTCTTCCGAATCAAAGACAGATAAGCCAAGCACTGTCTTTCCAGTGCAGTCACCTTCAGGGATTTCTCCTCTCATGTCACAGTTGTGCACGTAGCTGCCTAAAGGATAAATCACTGCAGTCCATATGAGGAGTGAGGAGAAAAGCATCCTCAGTCTCAGCAACAAAAGAGCTGGTGCCGAGACTTCATCAATTATTTATGCAGCTGTCATTGCTGCTTCTGCTCTTTATTCCCCAGATTGAAATACCTCTCTCTCTCTGGACCAAACTCTATCTTCAATTACTCATTCAACTGGACAACTTTTTTTCACTTCCTCATTTAATTACTTTTTTGCTTGTTTGTTTGACTTGAACTGCTGGAACAGCAGCGATTTGTAGATTAGATAAAACTGAGTTTGAAAGTTAGCCAAGAGCAACAGGTTGACCTGCAAAGCAAATCATCCAGACTTGACAAGGAGGATGAGCAAAGAATATTGCAATGCCTGCCATGGGCTTTGCATCATCATAACCATACTAGCCTGATCCATTTGGATAGTGGCACCCATAACAGCTGGATAACCAGCACAACTGGAGTACCTGTGCAGTTTGCAGATTCAGAAGTTACAGTGACTTCTGTAGATCTACTGCAGCATATAAACCCCAGATAATCACACAAGCAACAAGTAAAATACCCAAAGAAACATGCCAGTCAGCTCCCAGTGCTAAGACTCCAGGCTAGAGTTCACTCTTTCATCTTCAGAAGAAATTTCTTATTTTGCTGGGAAATATAATTAAAACTACATCAGTTTTTTTAAAAAACTAGCTCTACAAGCATGTCCTCATTTCCAACCTCTATTACACAGGCAGAGTACTCTAAATTACCACAGAAGCTAAAGAAAATGAAAGAGAAGGATTTTAGTTTCATTTTAAGCCCACAAAATCTCCACATCTTCTCTGCAAATCTCTCTTTGAGTCTCTGAATTTTCTACTGAACCTGCTATGCTTTTAAGGCCTCAGAGACATCATTTATCCATCTTCTTTGAGGTTTTGCATGTTATCTTTAATATATGAAAGCATAATATTTTTTTAAATACTCAGGAAATAATTTCTTACTCTTCCTTTCCCATTCTTTGCATGCAGCTTGAAAAACCTTATTATTCATATACAACCATTTTGTCTCCTATTTCCACTAAACAAGACATTAAGACAACTAAATGTAGAATGTGAAAGTTTGGAAATGAGAGGGAAAAGCACCAAGAGAGCTAATGACTGTCCTTACAAAGACAGCTGCTATGCAATGGTTAATTATGGAGATAACTGTGGTGACTCCATGCCTAAGGCTGAACCAAGTATCTGCCTTCAAAAGTGTGGAATTTTTTAATGAAGTTCCAGAAATTTTAATATGCAATATATAAGCAACCCTTCTTATATTAATAAAAAAAAAAAATAAATAAAGGAACCTATCTGGAAGTCTCCTTGTCTTAGAGATTTTCTTTAGTGGTAATTTCTCACCATGCTGGATAGCAAACAAGGCAAAATTTCTGTTTTCTGGTCTACTCTGCATCATCATACTCTGCTAAACTGAAGTTGTTTTCCCATCCAACAGGCAACAGGGCCCTTTGGAAACACACTAGAAGGGCTTAAACTCTGTCTTATGCTAATGAATTGTATCTCTGCCTTCGATCCACTGCACCCCACAAACACGCATTTTCCCGTGCTAAACACTGAGAAAAATTGGCCAGATAACACATATCAACACTCAGATGACACAGAGCTCTTTGTTGACAGAGCATTATTGCTGCACCCGGTGATTCAGTATTTGGAGAAGACCAATGACAAGATGAGAGAAGGCTGCTTGAAACTGAACCTGAGGTAGGTGAATTGATAGTCACAGCATCAGCAGCCTTATTTTGAAAAGAAAAACATTACAGCTTCTGGCTGACAGCTGGAATAGATCGCCCTTCCTTTGTGACTGCCATGAGTATCTCCTGGGGAGAGGAAGGAGGAGGTCAGGGAGGAAGAGGCGATGGTTGTGTAAAAGACAAAGTCTCACATTCGGTCTGTTAAATAAATATCCGACACAAACCTCATCCGCAATTCTTTGCTTTGTTTCTTCTAGAAAACTGCAAGTAGTAATTAAAAATAAATGGGAAAAGCCACACACAAGGCAATCCACTGCCTTTCCACCTCAACAAGGTGGGAAGAAAACTCATGATAGATATTAGGTGCCCTGGTAGAAGGTAATAAAGAAATATGCAGAGCAACATGCACAGAATACAGAAGAACAAGGCAAATGAATTGAAATGCTCACTAAGTGGCCCACATTCAAATACAATTATTTGAACCATTAATTCTACACCAAAGCAATATTAGCTAGACATTAAATGCACAGGGAGTTCTGGGTAAGGATCAGTCTGCTGCAGAAAATAAGTAAAGCCAAAACAGATATGTTTTAAATTCATACCTGTTAAATTGCTTCTACTTCACACAGGTTTGCTTCAAATAGATTTGTCTTTAGCTTGTATCCCAGATAAAATTTTTATAAATTTTAAGGTGTTATTAATATGACTACTACTTTTAAGTTACTTTTATGTTAATAACCCATGTAACTAAAACTGCTTTTCAAAAGATTCAGTTGGAGCATAGTACATATTAAAGGCCAGAGATTAAGTGTTTAACTACTAGCCTTTCCCCCATGTGGCTTGAAAAAGGACTAAAATAGACTCACTTCAAACACCAAAGCATAACAAGCCCTGTCCACCCTGACAGGACTGGTGTATTTTGTGTCACTCTCTGATTATAGCTTAGACACTAGATTAGTCACTACCACCTGGAAATTATTTTATTAAAGATTTTTGAAGGTCTTCATATAGTATCTTTCACCATCAGGTACTTCATGCAGTTGCACAGGTAAAACATAAGCAAAATACAGTCCAACCTTATTTGATTATAGCAGCACTCAGCTTTCATAAAGAAGGAGAAAGAAAACACAGAAATTATTCACTCTAAACCCTCACTAGAACAGGGGGTATTTCTGAAACTGCCAGTGAAGGCAAAGGACTGTGACTGCAGTGCATTCATTTAGTTTCACTTGATTTGCCATTCTGCCTTTTCTCCTTTTACAGAGGAAGCAGGAGCTCATGCAGCAACTTCTTGGAGTTGCAGAGCCCGAGGCTATCAAGAATAACAGGTCCGGGTTCTCAGCGTCTCAAGGAAACTCTGTCTAATTTTGAGACTTCTTTCACAGGCAGTGTCCAAGCAGATGGTGACTGTGAGTGCATCTCCCTCCCCAGTGAGTCAGAGCCAAGTCCACCCTACTGGAGCTCAGGACTCGCTACTTATTTCAAGCTGCCTCTTAGACAACTTCACAAGAACGTGGTGATGTGAATTAGGAAGGTTCTCCCTCTTGCCTGCTTTCCCCTCAGGCAGTAATTCCTTCCTCAGAGGGAGAAGGGTGTTGGATGGATCTAACACGCCCATGAAACAATACTGCAGGCAGCACTCTTTAATTTCTGCATGCTCTGAGGGTGACCGATGGACATTTTGAATTCCATCTTCAGAACACTTTGTATTCATTATGATGCTGTCAATTAACCATTGCTATGACTTCAGTGGATATATGCTCAGGACCTTTTCATCTGTAAGGACTTTGGTGCTGTGGTTTCAGCTGCCCATTAAAACAGCAGTCCCTTCAGAAAACCTCAAAAGACAGTCTCTTCTTCCCTTTTTAATTTCATTCTGTAAATCTAATTCCAGTTATTATGTGCATTGACAATAGCCTTTCTATGCTGTTTGTTTATAGAAAGTGGCATTACTCCCTTTGAAAAAACAGGAGGAGGAATCTGTGGAAATAAATGTGCTGTGGCAGGGGACCACTTTGGAGTAAGGCTCCTTCAGGCAGGGTGAGCAGCTGTTCAAGGAGCTCACTGAGGGACTGAGTCCCTCACAACTGCAAACCACCAGCAGGAAACAGCCTCTGTGTAAGGAAGTGATTAGGTATTTATATCCTTCACTGTGGCCAGTAAACAGAATTAGTGTGACTTGGACCAAGTTTTAATTATACAGGAGGTTAATGATCTAAGCTGTTGTGGGAGGAGAGCGTGGGGGAAGAGAATGAAGGGTCAACAAAGTGCATCTGCCTGTTTTCTATCCTTCCCTCTTCAGAAATAGCATTTACAAGGCTGCTTTTCTGGGTTTTTCAGGGTGTTTTCCCCCCCTTTTAGTCCAAGGGATAGATTCATGACTGGTTCCTGAAGAAGTGAAAAGCAAGGTGATGTTCAGTCATATTTCAAAGGACAACTCCTTACCAACCTATAAATCACTAGGCTTAACATCCTCAAACCTGCTAGGCAGGTGAGAAAATCCCCTCTGAATGGCACCTGCCCGCATTCTGTGAGCTGGCAAAGCTACTCTGCTGCCTTGACCAACAGCACAACTTGACAGTCTCAGTGAAGAACCAGCACTGAATCTATTCGTGGCTGCTCTAATTAGAGCTCTCAGGGAGAATGGGTCAGTTCCTACCTGCCTGAAAGGAAACTAATCTCCTGCATACTTAACTTCAGGAACTGTAATACGATTACATTTGACTCCTTATTTCTCCTACATCCTCATAAATTGGAATCAAACCGAGGGAAATTGAATTGAACATTAATGTTTCATTCCGGTTAGCAGAAAAAGTTCTGAAAAACATGCAGGTTCACTCTGAACATTTTGATCCTTTCTGATTTTCTTTTACATAGAGGGAACACTCCAGGAAAATATCCAACACTTAGCTTGCCTAGGGATTTTCCTCCATTCTTCTGTTGCCACTAGCAGGGCAGGGAAATAAGAACACTTGCACTATAAAACTCATATTTTCGCATTTCTAAATGCAGTTAAAGCAAGGCCTTGCCTGGTCTTCCTAGGCAAATGGAGTGCCTGTACAGGTTCAGAACTTACAAAACTTAATTTAAAGGGATTTCATTAGCCCCCGCCATTCATTTTTAGCGTGGAAATAAGTAAAGATTACTGGAATACGTGTTAAAGTAGTTAAACTCAGAGACTCCTGTTTTCAGCCACAAATACTAATATTTCCCTTTTTTGTCTTTCAAGTGCTAATTGATATACCAGCTTCCAACATGACTCCAAACTGACAGAATACACATTACTGTCATAAACAAAAAATTAAAAATAGGGCCCTACTTGCACAAAAATAAAATGCTTTTATGTTAGTAGTTTGTGATGCCCCAGGAAAAAGCAAAGGTGATCAACATCATTATGCCCATAGTGCAGCTGAAACGAACCCTAACAATAAAGGTGATCTGAAACATGGATTTCAGACAAACAAAGAACCTATCTTCTTTTACATGAGGACTGAGTATTGAGATAGCTCTAAACAGAAAGGTGCAGCACAAAATATTGCTATTTACTGCCATTCGTTTTCATCAGTGGAGCTCATTATGATTCTGACTAATAAACCTCCCTGTCAGCGGGGGTAAACCACTGCTTTGTCAGCTCAATTGCCACTCACCTGATCAGAGCACAGTCCTGCAATCAATCAGCCCTGTCAGGACAGAGGCACCAAGTTAACAGATGGAGGGGGATTTGAGTTGCATCAATTCTCCCCATGAATGCTCAATTAGAGAAATTTCAAAACAGAATTGGATTACTGTTCACCTGTGCCTGTGCTGAGAGGACACACACTCAAGTACTTGCACGCAATGTGCCGAGCACAGATGTGTAGGCAAGGCATTGATGCATAGCTCAGGTAAAGGTTACATAGATTTAACAACAACAATTACAAAACAGCTATTCAAGCAGTTAAGTGCTCCTCACCCTCTGCTGAGACTGCAGAACACAGCTTCATGGTTCCTACACTTCTATTGAAATCAATTTATCAAAGGTGTGGTTTTTGTCTCAAAACAGTTGGTACTGGTTTTTAGCCTAACAAGGAGTATCAGCCTATGTGGTTAAAGCAACCTTAAAACTGAAGTTACCTTTGTTAATGTAAAAGAGATTGATAAGAAAGCAAAATATGCCATTTATACTATCACCATTTATACTATCAAGCAGATAGTATTATTTTGATAATCCAGCTGATCATCATTTAAGGGATGGTCAGCTGGATTCAAGTGCCAAGAGAAGAAAAAACTCAGGCTACCACACTTGAATACACAGTCCCATATATCATCATCTGTGAGTCAGATATCATAGAAACCCAAGTCTTGTGCAGTGTGATAAAGTTTGGTACAGAAAAAAACTGTTTCTCTATGCCTAAAGATAAAAAAATGAAATGTCGAAAATAAATCAGAGAGAGAGTTTTATTCTGTAAGAAGCCATCTACCATTTTAAGCCAATCTTTTGCAGTGTATTATTCTGAACTAGACATCTTTTGCAATTAAATTTGCTTTCCTTTAGGATATACTGTTGATAAATATAGTTTGTGAATGTGCTAAGTACTGTTTCTGCAGATTCCAATTTCTTCACAAACTGAAGCAACAGAAGGGAACATCACTTACTTAGCATAAGTGCCACACCAAGAAGTCATCCTTTAGATTTCTAGAGAAATAAATTCTTTAAAAAACCCATATGGGTTACAGGT
Source organism: Pomatostomus ruficeps (assembly GCA_013400735.1). Lineage (NCBI taxonomy): Eukaryota > Metazoa > Chordata > Aves > Passeriformes > Timaliidae > Pomatostomus > Pomatostomus ruficeps. The sequence goes on from VYZT01063962.1 coordinate 22,221, forward strand.
TACCTCCTTTCAAAAGGCACAGACACCTACCTTGTTACAGGCATTGCTATATAAATTTACAGAGAAACCATACAACAGAAAACAGTGTTGGCAGTTCCAAATGTCAGCTAATCCCATAACACCACAGTAAGAAAAATGATCTAAAACTGATATTCCTTATTCCCTGACGAGCCCACATAGGAGCACGTGGTCGCACATGCACAGGGGTTACGTGGTGTCTAACTCTACTGCGCCTCTCAATCACGTGCATCAAGAACAGGGCTTTCCAGGGTTTTCCTTCTTGCATGTAGCACTGCTACTGCAAATCTGGAGGACAATGCTCCAACACAAAGCAGCCAGCAATGTGTACACCTAGGATTTACTACATTTCATGACTCCCATTCAACTTCAGTGAATGACAGTTTAAAAGGTTGCAGTCACATGGAAAAACACCGTGATGAGAGAGCTAGAGAGCTACGAAATGGATTGCTTCATAGCATGGAAAGAGGTTTTGCAAACACAAAATCCCAGAGTGAGTTATTTAACTCTGCAATAGTGAGCAACGCTTGACCAATATTTTCAAACTACTGGTATGGAGTCAAAATGAAGGTTTTAATTAACATTTTTATAAGACTCTAGGCCTTCATTCAAACGCAAACAACATGCACTGAACCTGTGTAAAACAAAACATATTTGTGTATTCTGTGGCTTCTGGCTAGAATACTTCTACATGTACCCACTTCACAGTCCAGCAGTGTGACTGGAACACAGACAGCTTATTTGAAATGAAATTGAAACAATAGTTGGGAGCGGAGGAGAAAGAACTTATTGAGCAGAAAACAGCATTTACCTACAAATAACTTTTTAAACATGCAAATCTGTTCAAGAAGCGTAAAAAACAGCAGAGTTGCTCAACTCTAAATGTTGAATAAAGAAGAAAAACCAAAGGCCATTTGAAGAGAGATCCTCCACCATTCCCTGCTACAATTATGCTATTTGCAATTATTTGGAATGCTCTGTAGTACATAATATGATAGGAAACTTGGAAAATGTGACTAAACTTTCAGAATACCCATCAGAATTATTTTAAGCAGCATTTTCAACACAAGAAATAGAGATTAAACACAGGCCAGTGTAAAGATGGCAAATTTTTTTTGACAACTCATCCTTTATATGCGTTTTTCAGAATGAAGCAATTTTTCTAATTTCAAGAGTTTTATCGTAAGGTTTGCTTTCCAGAACAAATGCGAGAGCATCAAGTACTTGCCTTTCCTTTATAGAAACTACTCACCAAACTGAAACTTCACTCTTCTAAGCTGTTTGCTCTGAACAACACACGGGTTACTTTAACTTTGTTAAGGCCACCTGACATACAGGGCCAGATGCCCAGGGCCATCAGGAAAAAAGGATGTTGCACAGGTTAAAACACAAAACAGAGAAAGAGGGTAGGATGAGAAACAGAACATCAGTGGGAGCAGGGCTTGTTTCTGGAGAAGAAGCACCCAGTCAGATCATCTCAAGACAAAAACCAGTAAAACAAAGACACAAGCAACCATTAAACTATGCACTGTCAGTGCCCCTGCACGCTCCTCACCTTACACAGGACTCACAGAATCAGGGAGGTTGTCCTGCACACAAAGTCAGGCTTTTCCCAGTACTTTTCCTTTACGTTGAGGGACATCTGGAAACTACTCGAGTCAAATCAGGAGGACTGAAATCACCATGAGTACTACCCATACAGTCTGGGTCTTTCGATGTCAGCAGAAGAGTATTTTCCAAGGAAGGAGTTTCAGACAGTTAGTCATTGGTGATAGTGCAGCATGGCAGGCTAATTCCAGCACCATTGCTGCACAGCAACTTTCTGTCTCCTTGTAGAACCCTGTAAGGAGACAGCTGGCACCTTTCTTAAGGTACCCAAGGTGAGAGAAGATAGCTGTTTTGTGCTGCCCCTACAAGCACAACATATACCACAGGGGCCTTGGAAACCACAGCTAAGAAAGGAACAGAGTAAATTTCTGTAAGATTTCCTATTCAGAGGGTAAATGGCAATCTTACAATATTGTAAAGAGAGTTTATTGATCGGCAATCAATGTTCTCAGCATGAATCCCTGCTTTTGACAATTATGCATTTCAAAAGACAAGGGAGAAAAGAAAGAAGTTGAAAAAAAATGAACACGATATGTTACACAACTCACTGCCAGTCAGGTACTGATCCAACTGTAGAGTCAACTTACTCGAAGTAACAAACCAGCAAAACTTCACAGATGAAAAAAATGAATCATTGTGTTTTAACACTTCTCAGCACAAGAAAGAGACCATTCAAAACAAAATTCAGTTAAAGAATCCAGACATTTGTGTAGGTTCTCCATTAATTTCAAGGACATAAAGTACCATACAAGATATGCACTGAAATACCTCACTGAGCTGGAAGCCTGGCTCCTGACAAATTCGTAAGATTTTTTTCTCTTCCCCAAGAGCTGCTCAGTACTTCTTCCTGCCTTCTTTTTCCAGCTCCACACTTTAATACCAATTCTATTCTGAGGTCTTACTCACATGTTTATATCAGGCTTATGGCTTTACAGCATCCTGAATGCAGGGTGTAAACTGAAGTATGCATGTATCAGTTAAACACCAATGTTATTTTAAACTCATTATAAAGCTATTACTACACAAGTATAAGCAGGCCAGCCAGCAAAAAGATAATATGTCACATGGGGTTTCTTACAAAGCTGAAATTTTAAGAACAACAACAAAAAAAATCCATAAAACTGCTTAGCTCACATCTACACTTATGGAGAGAACTTGTCCATTAGTAAGCCCAGGTTTTTCCAATTCAGCTGCTCCGAACTCAACCTGCAGCATCTTACCAAGTGAAACAGGAGTTTCTCCCATCCCCTCTGTGACAAACTGCAGCAGCAGCAGCTCAGAATTACATTTAGTGTCTTAGCTTTATAGCATAGAACACTCTCCCCTTCATTCTCGCCAGGATATCTTCAGATACAGGAAGCCAGTGTCTTCCTCTTTCCTTACACCAGCTCACTCTACGATGACAGGAATTCTACTTCTGCACACACACCTCCCTCATGAATTTTAAGAGCTCTTAAGAAACAAGAAATATCCAAACTAAACAAAAAGTTTGGCCTTTGCTCAGCTGGTGCTCTGCAGACTGCAGAAATTTACTTTCATAACTCATTTCAACTCATAATGAAACACCTTATCTGTATCTTTTTTCATACTTGTCATGTTCTAGTGGTATATTAGCAGCATGCAGAAAGGAGACTTTAATAAAAATGCACCACAAAGATCTCGGAAATGTGGCAGTTACTTGCCTGTAGGAAGAAGGGCCTTTGTTAAGAATTGAGTTCATTGAAAGCATTTCTTACCTGTGCTGTTTTCATATACTGTTGTGTCCATTATTGAGGAAGGGGTACAAGAGATTACAAAGGAAAAATGTGAATCCATTTCCTTTAAACACTCTGGGGTGCACTGCAGGATAGTCCTGGTCTGCCAGGGCCCTGGCTGCACTGACACACCATGAATGGCTGTGACCAGCCCCACCTGAGGCTGCTCCACACCCCTGAACTCAGGAGGTCAATTCAAGCTCAGCCCTGGCCCTTCACTCCTCTCCTGGGCCATGACCAAGGAGTGCTGCTCTCCACAGCCACATCTGGCTGTTGAAGACCCTTAATGTAGGCTCTGACCCACAGACTGGTTTTCTGGCTCCACCTGAGCCTGGCCTTATTGCTACGGTCCGGCTGCGTGATCAGTGGACTTAATCCTAACCCTATGGATTGACTTCCTGGCTTGACCTTCAGTCTGCCTACAGCCTGGATATTGTATCATGATCCGAACTCTTGGTGTTACTCGGTCACCACCTCCAAATCTGTCCTGCTTGGGTGGGTACTGGAGGATGGGCTGGGACTGGCGAGGCCCTTGTCCTGCTACTCCAGGGATCACCCTCGACTTCCATCTCCCCATCCCTTAGGGAGCAGCCCTGATCTCGACACAGTCTGTGTGCACAACACAGTACAATCAACAGGTGCAGAGCCTACTTTTAGAAAGGCAATCAAAAGATGATTTGATGCCAGAATACTTTCTTTTGGGAGAGCAAATCACAGAGGGACTGAGAGTCCTTTGCCTGCCTTGTTTCTTTAAGTTCAGCATTTCCTTGGTTCATCACACATCTCATCTTTGTGTGTATCAGACATGCTTGGATTGATTATTTGAAGACAACAACCATCAGAAATACTAAGTAAAATGAACTTTAGAAGCTCGTGACACCAAAAGTCACACTCATTTACATGGAGTTCAATGCCCAAACTCTGGTTTAGTCACAGATCATATTACCTACAGTGCAATGAAGGCAACTTGCTGCAGCTCACCTGGCATACCTTTGGCTGACCCATTCCTGGAATTAGACCTCTCTGTCCTGCACCGGGATTAAAACAAATCCTTACTAACCACGTCACTGGGAAAGAAAGTCAATGGATGAGAATCACCTAGAATTTAACTTAATTTGGAGAAGCTAAAGAAAAGTATTAGGTATGCAGTTGGTTTTAGATGAAGTTATGATCCTAGCTGCTTTTCACTTCTGTTGTTGTAAAGGTGCATAACAAATAAGGGAAAGACATCTCCCCCACAAGGGAAGAGGATAGCAGCTTGAGAAAGGAAAGAAACAGAATTTATATGCAATTAATAGTTTTATCAGTTTAAAGGAGAAATAATGAACAATTTATTTCAAAACACCAAAGGGAGAGCTAATTTTACAGACTTCAGGGATCATTTGTTACAACCAGAAATAAGATTTTCATATGTCAGATCATCAGTCCCTGTCTTACTAGTACAACCACCAAGAGACCTTGACTTGTACAAATGACAAAATGGGAGTTTTATATAAGGGACATAAATCTGAAAACTATAATATTTTTCTAAAATAAGGAAAATTTATTTGTACATTTAGAGCTATAATGGATTCCTGGGGAAAAAAAATTTAATTTTATGTAAGTATGTTCAGGTTGCATTTAAGAAGCAGGCTGACTTGGGGTACACTGATAAAATAACTCAAAATAATTTTTTTCATTGTTTAGCCTTTCCTATGAGCATATTGTTGGACTTTATAGTGGGCCTTGTTAGACAACTTAAGAAAGAGCTGGCCAATACTTGCATTAGAGTTGGACAAATGCAATTTATTGTTTACTACAATACAAAGGCCTTCCTTGTATGGGAAACAAAAAACCAACAAACAAACAAAACAAAACAAAAACCTCTACCCAGATGAAGTACGCAAACATAGATCTTTTCACTCCATACTTTAAACTATTATAAAAGATTACAAAAATTTATTTTTAAAAGAATACTATAAGCAGCAAATCTACATACCAAACTATTAATTTTAGGGTAAAGATACCTTTTCCCTTTTAAATTATGTATATTGTTTTGCAAATTTTTAGATCAATAACCTCTATTTCTTTTTACCCTCAGATTATGAAGCTTATTATAGAAATTTAAAAATGTTATTTTGTACAATCCCTTCCTGCACTAGCTTAAGCTTCATTACACAATATGATGAAGTCAGGGTCCTGTTTTTGACAGAAGGCAGGAAGGACCTGACCACAGCAGAAAGAATCTTGGGATGTAGGGGGCACAGGGGAAACAAAATTACCAAGCACTTAAATACTGCAAGAAAAACAGGGGTAGTGAAGTGCTCGGTGAGTGAAAGAAACAAGGCTTCTGTTTACCGGTGAAGGAGAGAGTCATCTTCTGTCTCTTGTGTAATCTGTCAAGTAAGAAATGTTTGATTTCGGCAAAAACCAGCAGCAGAAGAAAAAATAGTGCCACTGGATCGGTGTCAAATCATCTTACATGTAGACCTGGACTAAACTTAGAATGAGACTTCTTGTACAAAAATACCTGAAAGCACAGGACTACATGTCTCTAAACATCAAAACACTGACGGTTTTGTTCATCACACTACCAAAAGAGCTTAAAGTAATTAAACTGCAAGAAGCACATCTTTAGGACACACTTCTTAATCCACCTTATCTCTACAAAACCTGGAGCTCTTGTTCAGACTCTGTTTGGATCCCTGAAAGTCTTCTGCCTCTTTCTGTTCTGCTATCACTTAATTCTATTTTTTCATACTGTTGCTGGTGTAGTATAAGAAATACCCTTTGACGTCCATGACTACAGCATTTTCTAGATTCTAAACAGACACGTTTTGTCTGGTACTGTAAGGCAAACAGCCATGCTACATAGGTAGTAATTTAGCCAGCATCTCTCTCTTACACTCTTTCATCTGTTACGCAAAGAAAAGCTGCATCTTCATTATTGAGCTCTTCCTTGACCTGCATATTTTTGCAGTTTAGATTGACTCAAAATCAATTCTCTAGTTCCTAAGAAGCGGGAGGAGTCTTTCTTCCTGATTTAACAAGTAAAAGAAAACTACTACTTTTTAAAAATCATACTCAGTGCTTTCCAGTGAGATATGAGGTGTGCTGCAATGGGATTGCAGTAACAGGGGTAAAAGGAATGCACAATCACTGTGAAATCCAGGCAGAATACAAGCCTTTGTACTAGTCATAATCTATGCATTCAGAGCAGACCACTTAACTGCAAAGCTCATCTCTCCCCAAAGATCTTATCTGTACTGTGTACAGTGAACCTTTCACAGACATGCCTAGTGATTCAACTTGTTCCCTGGAAACAGGAATGATGAGGAGTCAGAAGATGCAGTTGCAGGGAAAATCATGCTGTGGTTGAGTGATCTTCCTTTGGGCAACTGAATACTGGTGCTGGAAAAAGAAATGATGTGCCCGTCTCTGACACAGCCCCCATGGGATGTAGGACATTCATGCAAGACAGAAATTTCAAAAGTGATAATTCCAGACTCTCACAGGACACCCATCGGTCTGGCTTAAAAATTCTCCACATACAGAGCTACAAATGAAGTTGTGGAGAGGTAGGCATGTTTTGAACATATCAAATAGTGTATGTGAGCTTTTAACATTCAAATTTTAAAGGCTTCTCAGATCAGATATTTCAAGTTACCAAAGAGCTTTGACTTTAATTTCACTGTGTTTTGGTTATCACCTTTAGAGTTAGGGCAATGCCCTTTACACAACTAACGCAGGTATCTATGAGAGTTAATTTTCATGGAACACTGTACAAAGCACACAAAAGAAATGTTCATAAAAATCCTGCCAGCAGATGTGGCACACTCTGCTGTAAATGGGGTCTAGCATTACGAAGGGAATGGGAATAAGAAAACCTCCGGCAGCTTTGCAACAACTTTCCGTGAGTCCTGAGTTGCCAAGACACACTTCAATGTCTCAACCCTCCTATCTGCTCACGGCCACCTGGGGACACAGCTCTCTCCTCTTGCCCCACCCGTGCCAGCTCCTCACTCAGGCCCCACAGCAACAAGAGGAGAAGAGCTTGCAAGACACTCAGATACCCAACAGGGTTATTCCCCCTGTTACAGAGTTATTTTAATTTGTCTGGTTATTGAAGAACTTCTTGCCTCAATGAGGGATTTATATTTTTGTGGGGGACTTACTGGCATTCTTCTGTGTGAAAAGTGTATTACTGTGGACCTTATGTGTCAATGTGTATGAATACAAATTTGGTCGATAATACAGGATAAATATGTGCAGTTTTCATTACTGCATCAGACACAGCAGTATTTAGCCACTCTGGGACCACAGCAGCCTTGGGAGAGCTGATTCTCAGTTTTTCCTCAGAATGAAAAATAGGATATGATGATCTAAATAAAGATTGCATCAATGCCCACAATCAAGGAACCAAACTAAAATTGTTGACAGGAATGGAAAAAGGCTGGCTGAACAATCCCCACACCTCTATTCCTGCCCCAATGACCTCACTTACTGTAATGTTTCAAACAGTTTAACTGCCACAGACTTTCACACACACACCCCCCCAAAAAAATAATCACAGGAGTCAGAGGAAGCAAAAGTTATAAATAATGGATAATACTGCATGTCTTCACTTGGTCATCACAGAGGTTCAGGACTATGAAGCTTCTTTTACTGATAAATTCCTCCTTTAATATATGGTGCTCAATTTGTTTAAATATAAAGCACTACATTTTCAAGAAGACTTAAACTCATGCTAGGCTGCCTCAGATTTCCCTGCCAGTGCTTTCTGCAGATGGAGACTCTCAGAGAAGCAGAACCCTCATTTCTCCTTTTCAGAACTGGTGTGCCATTAGCCTAACCAGAGAGCCACTCCTCAGTGTCAGGCCTATGGCCAGGGTATGTCACAGAGAGAACTCAGCCACTGCAAACATGCTCGGGGTGAATATGTTCCCACAGAATGAAAGTCTGGCCCATAAACGATAGTGGGGAGAATTTATGTAGTGAAGATCCACATTCAATCATCTCAAGTATTTATCTTCCCACAAGTAAGGAACCCATTCCCTTTTGACAGATGTTTCCATCTTTAAGGACTCTCATCGAGTTAAAAACCAAAATTGTAAAGTATCCAAGTAGAATCACAAGTGAAAACTTTACCCAGGCAGTGAACCACTTTCTCTAGTGAATGCTTTAGTGCCTTTTTAGATAGAGTTAATATAATTTTTTTAGTGCAGTTGCAAACGCAACACACCAAAATTCTCAAAGTAAGAAAAAAAATTTTAAAAAGAATCATTGCATGTTTCTAGAGCACAAAGAGCCCAGTGTATTATGTTTTCACAGACTTTACGTGTATTACTGTTAAAATTTTCCCTTCATACAGGAGATTCCAGTCCCACAGTCTTACCACTGCTGTTTGAACGGAAGCCCCAGTCTTACTCAGCATGGGCTGTTTGGTTTTGTTCAGAGGAATAAATCTAACAGGGTAACATGCTCCTTGTAGACACTGGTGACACTACTGAATGTAAACATCTGGATTTACTTCATATTTTCAATAAAATTACACATTTTCTTTCTGAATCATTAGACAGTAAAATACAACGAAAAGAGAGCTCCAGATTTAATTAGCTTTTGCTGTATTTTTAAAAGTTTCTATTATGAAATATAACTTGTCTCTCTTCCTTCCCTACGAACTACTTTGTTGTATTTATCATTTCTACAACAATCATAGGCAAAATCAAATATGTTTTTTGCATTTTAAAGGCATATCAGAATAACAGGTTTTAAGCCTGAATGCCTTTGTTTGTAAAGCCACTGGAAGGGAGCTGTTCATTAAGGTATAAGAGCCACATACTGCAAATCAGCAGTGAGGGAGGGGGGTGTCTGTAACTCTTTCTGTCCCATATACAGTTGGGGTCTCAGTGCAGGATGATGTAAAGCAGAGAGAATAAGCTGTTGAGGGTTTAAGTCACTCTATACCACATAACTCGAGTTCAGATAGGGATTAGCCAGTAACAATATGCAGGAAAGAAACTGTAGAACTACAGAATTAGTTGTGGACTGGTTTTGGAAGCAAACTCTCAGTGGTGGTACTGCCAACTGCTCAGCCTTTCTGCTGTGCCAGGTGACATGTTAGGTTTATATTTAAGCCACCTGTCCACCTGCAAGGAAACCAGGAACAGCAGCCTAAAAACCAGCCTAGAATCAATCCTACTTCTCACATTACTTGTAAAGAGAGCTATTTTGTGAAATTCTGTACCCACAGGTACTCTGCTGTTGAGAAATCTCCACAGGGCCTCAGGGCAATGTTTCTGGACAATGTTTGCTGAGCACTCAAGCACACTGTTCCCTATGTCTTGGGTAACATGAGCCTTTCAATTTGATCGAATTACTTCTCTTACAGATGGAGACATTTATAATTTGTTATTGTTATTGTTAAAACAACTGAGGTTTTGAAGGCAGGAAGAACCCTTATGGAATGGGGTTTCTGAAACATGACCAAGCCAAAGCCACCAAAAATAAGTCTGGCCTGTCTGCAAAATAAAACTCTTCGTCTGTCTCAGTCCATTCCCTGTGTTGCAGCTATGCTTCTGGCAATATGAACTCACCTTGGCACTTAATCACAAGAGGAAAAACAACCTAGATGCCCCCAGGTCAGTAGCAGAACCCCAAGTCATTCGCCAAGCAGTCTGGAAAACATCAGGAGAATAAGGTTTTATTCTCATTGTATTCCTATTAAAAATAAATATACATGGCAGGCAGGGTTTAGAAAAAGAATCTAAACAGCACAGACTGCACAAAAATGCAGCAACTTCAGCGACAGGACCCCAGGTTTATGCCAGCAAGAAGCAGGGACGACACCTGACCAGCTGATACTCTCTAGCCATTTTCAGGGAGCTAGAATGTGAGAGACATTGCTGAGACGGGCCATGCCACATTCAGTGAAGGTTCAGACTATTGTAGTTTCCTTCAAATAGTTAATGGCTCTTTCTTCAGTAACTATTAGTTAGAACTTCATTTACAACGAATCAAACTGTGTAGCACAAAAATAATTACATCAAGAGACTTCAGAGGGGCACCTGATAGGCACTCCGAAAACAAAACACTGTTCCCTTTTTCCCTTACATCAAAACCACACAAAACAGCAATTATAGGGAAACCATGACAAAGAGAAAAGGAAGAGATCTGTGAGTCTCTCTCTGAAGGATCCCACGCAGGATATTTACTTGGCCAGATGATGACTATGGAGACAGAATTCCAGATGTGTGGGTCTCAGCTAGGAAAACCTTCCTCTCCCCTACACACCCACACATATCCACTTTATGCTGCTCTTAAGCAAGCTTTGGAATGAAACAATAAGAATTACGGGTGAAATATTTGACATGAACATGCACTCTTGGCTTTTGCAAGCCTCTTGATGGATTCTCGAGAGTAAATGCGTACCATGCAATTTTCCTTGAATAGAAGGAAATGCCAGACACTTACACAGTGATCAAGCCAGCACTGAACCTCTCTGCCTCCACTAAAGAGAGCTGTGTGTTGGGACTTGTAGAAGAGGCTTGGTTGTCGAAGAGGTCTCAGGTTTTGAGCTCTGTGCTAGTAACCATTAAGAACTCCACATTTATCTTGCAGATCTTATCTGATATAATGCCTTTATTTCTCATTCCAAACATCGGGAGCTACTGAAGAAGTCATATACGAGGACTGCTTGATGGCTATTTCATATTGGTACACCAGTGTTGACTGTGACTCTGTCATGGCCTGCATGGATACCAAATCATCATTGCAGGCTTCCTCCGTTTTTCTTCAAGTTAGAAACTTTGTTTGAACCTAAGAAATCAACCAGAACATAAGTAGGACTAAGCAATTATGATGTCCATACTAATAAGAGAAAAATAAATATCGTCATACCTCTCAGAGCTAATAAAATCTCTGTTCAAAGTATTAAGAGACCATGTGAGTTGTGAAAGAGACATGACCTGACTGCAGCAGTTTTTACTCTGTATTGAGTTTAAATATCCTGTGAACCTAGTGACCTTTCAGTTGAAAACACTGTTTATTCTTTTTGGTCTGAGAAGCCAGCATTCACAGCAGTTCTCAAGTCATACGACCTTCAGGAGAATAAAGAGCTGATATTTGCACTTCATCATGATAAGTCAGGAAGGATGACTCCACTTCCCGATTGCCAAATTTACCAAAAAGTAACTGTGAAAAACAGAAGTTCCAGGAGCTCAAGTCTTCCCGAAAATTTATCTCAATGGAAAAACAAAGTCGTTTACCCTTTTCCACACCCACACTCCAAATGAAAATAATATTCTACCTACTGATCACAGAGCTCTGCCAGCTGGTCAGGCCATTCTATTGTTCTAATCTGGATTGCTTTCCTTGCTCAGTTTTAGTCTTGGAGAGAATTCATCACTGAAAAAAAAAACCATGAAAAAAATCTCTTTCACTGATGTTCAGAGAACATATACGCTTAGGCCAATAGGAAGTTTAGACCCACAATTTAAAAAAACACCTTCTCAGATGGCAAACTCAGAAAAGACTAGTCTGTCCCACCCGGTCCCCTCATTAGTCCCCTTATATATAATTTTCCTTTCATTACTATTGCAAATTATGGAGCAATTTGGTATGGAGCATGCATCCACAGGCACTAGAGCAGCTGAATATCACACAGACTTGACAGGATGGCATTCCTAAATACTTTTAATTGAATGTACAAAAAAACCCCCACTTCCTCTAGCAGAAAATAATACTTTTAAAACATACGTTTTGCTTTTTCAGCTTGACTACTCCAGTACTTGAAGGTCAGTGTCTTTGGGAATTCCTGTTTCTAGCCACTGTGGGACAGAAAGTGAAGCAAGTATGTTTCGTGCTTGCATGTTTAATCCACCATAAGATGTCTACAAATGTATGCATCTTGTAATAGCCACATATCAATGCAGATTCTGTCCCTAGCTACAAGGTTGAAGCTTCCTGAAGCTTGGCTGAAGCCATCCCTCGATTCCAACTAAATAAACAGCTAATAATAGCCATATGTTAATGAGTGACATCTCTGTAAAGGAAGACTTTTGAAAAAAAATAGTGGATAAATAAATACTCAATTTCACTGAGAATTCATTCCCTTTAATTGCAAGCTACTGACTCAGTATTTTAGTACTGAACAGTAATGGTATGTGGGGATAACAATCATAACCAAAGAAATGCACCTAAAATACTTCTTTTTCTCTTAAATATTCTCTTAAATTTCTCTTAAATTCTATTAAAAAATATTTCTCTTTTTCTTTCCAAAACAAAATTTGCAGCTTGTTTTGGAAAAGCGCCATTATTTCTTACTGATCGTTGACGTTCACGACAGTTACCTCACTGTCTCAGGAAAGGCAGGAGCACACCATCATAGAGTGTTCTACTGGCACAGAAACAAAGCTTGTCAAGATGGTACCATAGGTCACCTGGATTTTAACCCCTGCCTGTTTGTTTCCTTCCTAAAGAATGCAGTTAGGCAACAACACGAGGACTTCCTGTTTTAAAATTATTATTTGCACAGACCGATGGAAACGTAATGATGGGTCTGTGCCTCTGGTAATTGTGGGTTACCCCGTCTCAGTAGTTTTGCAAGGGATGAAGGCGGTGGGGGGTAAATGGGGAGGGTGTGGCCACTCCATTAAAAAACAAAGAAGTGGGAAGCTGTCCACCTGACTGAGGATGCTTCTCAGAAGAAGTGACGAGCTGCTGAGATTCACCATATAGCCCAGTTTATTTCTGTCATGGAACTGGTAGATATTTAGGGCCATCCTCACCCTGTCCCCAACCAATTCTTCCCCCATGTGCAGTAAGACCTTCCTGATCAAGAACAGAAACAGAAAGAAAGTCCAGATTTTGAATGCAAGTGTAATGCCCCACTGCAAGCAGAAAGGTGTGACTGCATCCTTGATGATTAGCACAGCTAGATTCCCTTATCTCTAGATAAGCATCAGGGTGAAGTGTGAACTTCAAAAAGGTGATTCGGCCACATTTTGGACCTGCCTACCAATCTCCCTCCACCACCTGAGGAGAGGGGTAGAACAATTTTCATCTGAAGACATGCCTCTCATTCTGGAGGGCAGAAACTGATCTACCACACTGATGTCACAGCCAGGCCCGGTCTAGGTCCCAGCCCAATTATTGCTTTTGAATGAGAGTGCCAGTGACACCTGAGATACTTTGATATAGATGCCTTCCAGAACAGTACTGTCTAAAAAACCCACCTCAATAACGCGGATGTTTTCTGCCCAGAATATGTGAATAACCCTGAGAAAGCTCAGGACTCAACTTTCAGTGAGTCCTCTTATTCTGTTAGTAAGGCGTTTATCAGCATAGCTGTTTCCTGCCTCTGGAACAAAGGGGAAAAAGGTAAAGCATACAAGACACCCTAAAATCTAATAGCATTTGACATCATCTGCATCAAAATGATGCTATTTTGTCAAGGGATAACCTCTCAGCCTTGCAGCATGGGAGCCTTTCTTGGCAGCACACATAAAATTCAGATTTCAAAGTGGTAAAATGGCACATCTGATTTTATCTGCAGATAAAAGCACAACACAATTCTTCAACAATTCAGCTGCTGCTGATTTTTAGTATAAGCTTTTGTTATTAGTATAAGCTTTCAGACTTCTAAAGAAAATGAACCTATTATCCTGTCTCTGTAGATTTGTACTACCTCCTCCATCTAAAAAGAAGACATTTCTAAATATTTTTTTATTTTTGTAAAAAATATTTTATATCATTGCCAAGAGACAAGCAACATACAGTGCAATCCTTCTAATGCTACAATTGTGTTTATAATTACTGCCATACATTTTCATTGTTGTTAAGTGTTTCAATTAATGCCATCTTTACTATCTGGGGCAGAAAGTAAAAAATCACCCTGTTTCATTGGTGAAGACTTTTGTACAGATAGACATTATCTATCTATCTATCTATCGATCTATCGATCTATCTATCTATCTATCTATCTATCTATCTATCTATCTATCTATCTATCTATGTCACTCCCTAAGCTGATAGGGTCCCCATTTCTAGAAAGATGGCCTAAAATATTACGAAAATGCAGATGTTTCTGTTGGAATCCTTGCCAAGCATTTTGGCAGCTATGAAATAAACGCCCAGTGTGTTGTTTTTGATGGAAACCATATATGACAGACGGATGAGCATCTTAACTTCATTCACTGACACTGCTTTAGCCCAAACGTTTTTATATCTTTTCTCAGAATAAGAGATAAGCACTCTGAAGAACAGAACATAACAGAACGTCACAAGCAATATATGAAACAATGGTCATTCCTCTAATGACCACAGTTCAGAGGTTTCTATGCATTCATGTCTTCACTACAAGAGCAGGAGAGATTATTAAGTGAAGACAGCTGACAGACTCCTAGAACTTGCCAGCTTGGTCAAAATCTCCAGAAGCTTTAAATAGTATTTATATTGTCAGCACCAACCAATAAAGTAAAATCAAATATTTAGTCTTCATATTCGCTTTCCAAGAGCTCATTTTCACATTTTCATAAAATCCACCAGCTAGAGTACAAACGATCATTTTTTGGAGCACTTTTCAATACCAGCAGGATGTCATCATAGAGCTAAATTGCAAAATCAAAATGTAACTAATTAACTTTGACAGTGCATTTATTTGATGAAGTATCATCTTGCACAGCACAGAGTCAGTTACAAGCACCTGCTGCCAGACTGAAGAAATCACTGTTAATCTGCTTAACTGCAAGGCTCCTTTAGCTTCCAGGCTCCTTCTGAGGCAGACTCATGGGATCCCAGCAGAGGTATCCCTATGCTTAAGGCACGCACACAGCAAAACCTTGCTTCCTTCCATGGTAAAACAGCAAATCGGTGTATTGATTAAAAACTGCTCCTGCTTAGAGCATGGAAATGTAAGCAGGGTGGATTAACAGTGATTTGCAAAAGATTAAAAATGGGGATCACATTTAAATCTCTATTCAATTCATTAATATTTACAAATCATGTTCAGTAACTAGCAAATCTTGGATTATTTACCTTTGATAAAGCAGTATCAAGGGGAGAGCTCTGTGCTGGGGCCCCTTCTGGAGGTTTGGCTCCCTGGGGCTGAAGGCCAGTGTGGGCTGTCCATCCCTAATGAATGCATTTACATTTAACACTGCACCTGGAAGAATTACTATTTTCACTTACCCTGAGATGTGAAATAAATAAATTACTCTCAGCAGATGCCGCCTGGCAACAAGGGATCTGCCAAACTAGAATCAGGTGCTGGAAGAGGGCACAGGCAGACTAATATCCTGCCAAGTCAAATAAGAAACCTAAAATGCTGCTGCACAAAGTGCAGCCAGTGGACGAACACTGACTGGCTGAAGCTCCATGCATGCAGGATGGCCTTGGCCTGAACTAAAACCAGCAATGCAGTATGCAGCTGCACTCACCCACCTACCCTGAATGCAGCTGCTGCCATTTCTTTGCTGTGTATCTGAGATTGTAGTGCTCCTGTCGGCATCAAGCCCCAGAGGGGTATTGTACACTCTTTCCCAAATCCCATTGCTGTTTGCTTTGGAGAGCAGACAGGCTTACCCTGGGAAATGGTACGTAACTGAACCAATGTACAGTACAAAACATTTACAGACCTCACTTGGAACAGGTTTCCACTAACTCATAATTTTTGGGGGCCACTTTTGTGACTGTGAAGAAGAACTTCCATTTCCAGAAACTAGAGAGAAGCCCCCCTGGTAGAGCACCTCTGTGTTCTGTGCCCTGGACTCCACTACCTCTAAACAAAAGGTTTTGCTTGCTTTACTGCAAAAGTGCCCAAAAAATGCAATGCTTTCTGACATTTTGCTAGCAACAACTAGATGAAAGAAAAATTTGGAACAGCTTCAGCGCTTGAAGGACAACTCCACGTCAAATGTCCCCATGGCAGTTTTTACAGCCCGTGGTGTTTCCTGCATGAATGAACAATTTTATGGACTAGAAAGACCACACTTCTGGTGTTCACCCATATCCTGGGAAGATTATCATCTCTGGTCCAGACAGCCACAAGAGGTCAAGCCTGAAGTCATAGCCAGGGCTGCAACCAAAATTGGAAGATTACAACCAAGAACAGCTATCACAGAATTTCCCATATGCTGCATTAGCAAACTGAACTAAAATATACAAAAAATCAGTTAAGTTTCATATGGAGCATTAAAAAAGACTTTTATGAAATCTGGCACCCTGAATGACCTAACCAGTCCTGCATCCACATCTGGAAAAAGTGGGAGTTGTATGGAGGAGTTTGGTATATGCTAGAAAATATTTCTGTACTCAAAATAAACCTAAGAATTTGCAGCCAGTTAATAGAGAACTGGTCAGCTTCAGCTGATTCACTCTTGAAATGTTAAACACTTTTTTTTTGCTAAAGTACTGCTTGATAGAGTAACAAAAATCCATTTCAGAAGAATGATCTCATTAGTGTGTTAAGGGGACTATAAGAAGCAAAAAACTGGGAAATAAATCTCAACTCCATCTCCTCAGAGCAGCTGTACACCTATATCTCCAGTTACCTCAGTTATAATGTGTTCTGTACATAGAGGCCTCGGGGTCAATCATTTAAAAAGTGAATAAAATAATAAAAGTTAATGTCAAACTCTGCTATCAAGCAGCAAGTCTGTTTGAGGATCACACATACACACACAAATACCAAAGTTTCATAATTATGGATTTCCCTCTCAATAGCTAATCTGGCCTACACGGATCAGTATCATCAGCCAGAATCTGAAAGCACATTTTGGAAATCTGACCACTATGAGCAAGTGATCAGCCCCAAATTTAATGTTACACATAACTACTTCTCATCAACCGAGAAGTTCAGCACAGAGCTTCCAGAGGGATTTTCTGTCACATTCTCAAGCATAGTAAGGAACTGCTGTTCCATAGTGCTGAACTCCCGCACCAGTTTAGTCCTTATTTTCACGCTCAGGAGAAAGGCTCAAAGCCCAGCAAAACTATGCAAAAAAGCACCAGAAGGAACTCTCGCTCTGCTAATCCTTCCCCAGAAGCCACCAGCAGCGGAACAGGAACACTCGGTGACGGAGAAATTCCACAGCACTCTATTCCTTTCCTCCCCTCGTGCAAATTCGCACACAGAGAGACAACTGTAACACGGTAACTACTAACTGAATAACTGAAATGTCGCATGCATTACACGATAAAATAAGATAAAAAGAGTTATTTTTCCATACTAAAACTTGTAAGAATAAAAACTGAGGTACCCCCCAGCAGGAACAAGCAGTAATTGCTGGCTTGCTGGTGACAGGTCTTTGCTTGTCACAGAGACTTGCAGGCGGCACAATGAGGTGTTTGCTCTCACGCTACAAAAGCAATTATTTTCGCAAAAATGAATCCCCTTACTTTCTGGAGCTATATAAATAATTAAGATTCAGCTAAATTTGTCAAAATATATAAGCACAACGCTCTACAGAATTAAAGACTGTGCACTATGCGAGAAGTTTGAGCTCAGTGCACGTACTAAAACCTCATAATTTTGTCCAAAGAATATCTGAACCCTGAGGAGCTCAACTCAGACCTGGAAGATCGAATGGCAGGAACCTGGGGCTGGAAAATTACCTCCTGGTACTTGTAACATCTTTCACTATCAAAGCTCTGAGTTAAAAGAAATTGTTTAGGCAGTTGACATGCTGTGAATCAAAGAATGCTTCAACTTTACAGGGAGATTCATCTTTAGGCAAATAGCATTGATTTTAATTTTGTATTCCCAGGGCTTCATGTCAGTCAAACAATGTTCATGGGTTTGTTTTTTCCATATGCCTTTTATCTGCACTAAATGCTCATAGGGATCCATTACACCTTTATAAAAACCTAATTTGAATTTTCCCATGGCTTTCGCATAAGTTAGTAAACAGACAGAAAATATCTGATTAAAAGGGGGGGGGGGAATACACTTTTAAATTTTTTTTCAGTTATTGACCAACAAAATTTTTCAGGCTCAGTTGTTACAGGTCACATTTAGCCGCACATGAGGCAGTCTGATACTCTGCTGTTTGCCAGTCCACCCATTTGTCCTTGCCTGATATTCTTTAAGCTATCTGATCACCTTCGACTAATTTTTGCTAGAGGAGAAAAAGTCTCGGAAAATCTTCTGGGTTTTCCAGGGATTATCAGTTAGGCATTTGGGAATCATAAGAGCACCTGATAAACCAAATTTTATTTTCTGGGCATTCAAAAATGACAAATAGATTCCTTCTTGAAAAAGAACCAGATTTTACTGGGAAAGCACAAACTTGGAAAAACCTGGAAAAAGAACAGCAGATGAGACTGACCTCCTTCAGAGTACACTGGTAAAAGTCCTGACCCAGTCTGCTACTGTCTGTAGTGAGCAGAGAGAAAACAATTCCTTCTTCATCCTGAGAAGAACAGACACAGCGGCTGTCAGGTGAATGGGAAGTAAATCTATTGCCTTCGATTGATATTTGGTTTTGAGGATTACACTTTTTAATCCATCTGGGAAGAGAGATCTCCATATGATTCAGGCACTAGACCATGGTGCCTGTGACATCTGCTGCCTGTATGGATCAGCATCTGTCCTTGCTAACTGCATTCCCTGCTGGCTGTTAGTTGCAGCAATGGCTTCAGTGTCAAACAGCTCTCTCATCAAGAGACGGAGGGCAGATACCATCCTCACAGAATCTGTACTTCAAAACAGGTAACCTTTTACATGGTGCCTCTTCCTGTCCTTTAACAAACAAGGAAAAAACCCATCACACCCCCAACAAAAAGAACATTTTAAACTCCAAACTACAGCGAGTACCACAGCATCCTTCAGTAAATTTACATCTGTTCTTCTCAGCAGGGCCAATTTTAAACAGCAAAGTACCAAGGCACTGCCTTCCATCAAAGCAATCCTGACCCCTGCAGATGCTTTCACACATGCTTGGACTGATGCCCACAAATTACCGTCTTCCCCTACGTCCCCATGAGATGCTGCTGCTCCCCTGTCCTGCCAGGTTTTAGGCCTTTAACCTCATCACCGGCTCAGGTTCAGCTCCCAGACCCTGAGAGGCAATGCTGTTACACCCAGAACAGGGGGGAAATCAATTATTAACGCTGGTGTCATGCCATAAATTCAAGGCAGAAACCACAAAGCACAGCATCACTGTTTTTACCACTGAGCTCCACCCACGAAGGCAGAAGATGAGGTTGTTATTGTCATTGCCACTGCCCAAACAAACCCTGCTCCAAGTGTGAGGCTCCCTTTGATTTCCCCATTCTCCCTCAGCACCACTTCCAGCAGATCCTCATTCCCTTGCACCCGGAGCCCAGCAACTGCTCTCTGTGCAGCTCTCTGGAGTTGTCTGTGGGGATGCATCTGGCCAGCTTGATCCAGTGGCCAAGCTTCCCGAGAGGAGCATTCCCAGCTTCTTTCCCTAACAACAAAGGTTTCCCAAACACATCAAGCCCAACCTGTCACATGTGGTTTCTTTGTTACCTCCTTTCACCGGCTCTTCCCACCAGTCCATAGCACAGCTGCGGGATGGAGTTTGGAAAAGGAGTTTTTACTAGAAAGGAAAGGAAAATGTGGTGATCAACTGCTGAATACATTGATGGGTCTGGAGCTTGTCTACACCAAATTCCTTGTAGTTCATGACCAACTGAGACAACACACTTGTTAGTTTTAGTAAGAAATCCAATCAGCATACAATTTTTACTTTCAGTAGTAAATGAGCAAATAAATGCCATTTTATTCCATTGAATGTGACAGATCTTTTTTGTAATTAAGATAATAACATGTTAATCTGAATTCTCATAGGCAGAAAAGACTGTGCTACAGTGCTCTTGTTTTAGGCTTATCTTAGCACAGTGGGGTTCAGCTAATAGAGGGTCTCGTTCCACCCACACACAAGAAACAGTTCTTTGATTTTATCCAGCTACAAATACACCTGGTTTACATGGTAAACTGGATTCTGAAGGGCTTAGCAAACTCATTGCACTGCATCCAAAAACCAAGCAAACAATTGAAAAGTTTGATAATTTAACTCAAAATATTTAGTTTTCCATGTCCTAGGAAGAATATGAATCCTATTAATGAAATATCCAGAATGGAAGGCAGGGGGATTTTGCGAGAATCCTGCCTAAGATATTTCGTGTCCACATTCAAATGACAGCCAGTGTTGTGCCTAGTTTCTTTTGTCTCTTCATGACACTGTTTTGAAACTAGAGGAATAATTGACAGCAAAAATGTTGGGAGAAGGGAAAATGCCAATAGTTACGTCATTCATCATCCTTCATTAAATAAAATATTTCTACACTCCTTTCACAGGTTCACAGGTGCTCTCATAGCAGACTTGAAAGCAAGTGCAAGAAAGTACTTGAACATTATATAAATCTCAAACTCATCTTCATATTATAGATTAGAAGAATCACAGAATAGTTTGGGTTGGAAGAGACTTTTAAAGGTCAGCTAGTCCAGCACCCCTGCAATGAGCTGGGACATCTCCAACCAGAGCAGGTTGCTCAGAGCCCTGTCCAGCTTGACCATGACCAGGGGGAGAGGGGATCATCCACCACCTCTCTGGACAATCTGCTCCAGTGTTTCATCGCCCTCACTGCAAAAAAAAATTATTCCATATATCTAATCTAAATTGACCCTCTTGTACTTTAAAACTATTACCCCTTGTAATTACCCGCATTTGATAATTTATCACTGGAGAACTTCTGCTCAAATTTATCCTCAAGAGATCCTGGCTCTAGGCATGCATGTACTACAGCATTTTTGGCCTTACAAGCACTAATAAGTAATGCTTATGCATTTGCATATTACTGCATTCTCACAAATATATTGATTACTCATTAGTTTATTATAGGCTCTGAATAGGCTATTTTACAGTTTCCTGTGGTAACACAAAAGCCATGTTTGGCAAGACACATACTTAGGATGGACTGAGGTCCTTCTAAATCAAACTGGAGAGGATGAAATATTGCAAGCTTACAAACGCATATTTCTGAAACATTTAAACATATTCTCAACAATTAATATAACTACTGAGCTCTATACGAAAACACATAGAACACAAGAGTTTAGGACACAAATTCACCACCTCCTCCCACAAGTTTTAGTTAAATGGCATTCAGCTGCACCAATAATCTCCAGACAGCTCAAGTCCAATATTGATTATTGTTTTAATAATACACGAAGCCATAAAGGTTGGCCTTTGCAACAGTACGTTATTGGTGGCATTGTGTGTTATTAGATTTCATACAGAGCACCGCAAGAGATATTACACGTAGGTGTTTTAGTGAGAATCAAACAGGTTGCAAAAAGCACATCCTAATGCTTGAAGCAAAGATGCCAAATGTAAATTTTAAAATGGATTCTGAATCCCAGGCAAATACACATAAATACATTTTAATTTATTGACTAGAAATAGGTTCTAGAAAATATTTTAAATTATTACTTGCATTTCTTCAAAATGTTTGCATGCCCATGTTATTACCATTAAATAAACTGTAATTTAGCAATTAGGCAAGGTAAAAACCTACACAAAACACACAAAGAGCCCTGTATTTAAGGATTTAATTTCTTCCATGCTGAGAAAATGTAACATTTGTACATGTTTGTTTGTTGATCCCTCTGATCATGAAACAATGCTGGACAATCCAATTTCCTCTGTAGCATGCAAGGTTTATAAGCATTCTGGTCCCTCAGGATCCCGGATACCATGCTACAAGCCCTTAAGAGACAGAAACCTTTAACTCGGGCAGCACCTGGGCCAGTTAGCCTTCTGCAATGCCATAGTGACATTAATGCCACTCCAACACTGAGGAAGGAGCTGCTTGGATTAATCTGCTGTGAAAGGGCTCAGCATCATCCCCTTAGCGAGCAGGGCTGCAGCTGGGCATCCCTGAGTATCCCCATGGAAGCTCGAGCCCAGCTGCTCCCACCAGCTCTCTCGTTTCGGAGCTGCTGCAGAGCCACCTGCCCCAGGCTGCCAGAAGAAGATACAGTTTTGGACTCGGAACACAAGAACAAAGAGCACGATTAAGGCCAGTGCCACAGGTGATGCATACAGCTGGGATTACCCCTGGCCGTGAGCCTGAGTGAGCCACGGAACAGACACTGTTGGGAAGATGGGGGACATAGAGCCAACACTCCCAGGTGCCCTGTGGCAGAAGGCATGTTCTGGACAAGTCCCCTGCTGCAGGAGACCAGAGATAGCACTTTGAGTCTCATCTGAAATGTAAGTGAGGCACTTCTGAGCAACGCAGGTCTCTTTGTGCCACTGAAACCCAACATTATTTTTATCTTTGTCTATCAAGCTTCTTCCACTTCATCAGCTGGGAAACAATTTTGCCTGAAGCTGCCACCAGGACACTTGTGCCAGCCAAGAAAGAAAGGCATGGGTTTCCTGAAGGGACACTGTCCTTATCATCTAACTTGACAAGCCAGCTGTGTCCAGAGCAGACTGGTCTCAGGGAAGGGGCAGAGGTTGGTTGTAAAGACCATTTTTATTCTTCACACAAAGACACAGCTAAATCAGAACTGTATTAGTCAGACACTTGTCTGACTGACAACCCAATTCCTTTGGCTGTTTTCTGATCCTTCAATTCAACTCTACCAATTCACAGAATAAAATGCTGTGTAAATGTTCAGACTTTTCCTGCAGCATTTCTGTAGTCTTTCCTGTCATGAACTGCAACAGTCTGGAAGTCATGGCCAGGCACAGTACCCAAGAACCCCTTGATCCTACGGCTGATGCATGAGGAGTGACACAAGGAGAGTTCCACTGACCCTTTGAAATAAAGGCCTTCTGCACAATTCACAGTGATTGTAGTGATTCAGGCTTCGTTTACCCCTGGCAAGAGAAAAAGTTGTGCATCTAGCTCTCCTTTGTCCTATCCTTCGCAGGAAAAGAGGCTGAGCATACATTTCACTAGAAACAAGCTCTCTGCAGAACTCAGGTCCAGGGAAAGAAGGGGATCTTCAGCTGGGTCCTGAAGATTCCTTAAAACTGAGCTTCATGTCTGGTCAGTCCCCAGAAAAATCAGTGTGTAGAAGATTTCTTTATTTTTATTCCTCAACACTAAATGAGAAAGTGCACAAGACCTGCATTCTGAGCATTCTTCAGTAACATTCAGTCATAGTTTGACAACATTTTAAAATTACTTATTGTTTTAACTGCTGTGGTGTAAAGTGCTGGAGATGTGCATCAGACTCAGTTCCAACTTAGAAGTTAGATTTGCAAGAGGCAGCTGTTGCTGGGGGAGGAATAACTCAAGACAGAAGCAGAATATGACTGTGGAGATGTCCTTCCACTTATCTGATAACAGATAGGAAAACACAGTCATTATTTGTTCTCTTCGACCCAAGGCCATAGGAGACCAGAATCACTGGCCATTCTTTAGGCCGGGAAATCCAGCTCATCTGTCTTCTTATGGGATGACTGGCTGACAAATTTTATCTGCTAGTTTAAGTTTCTTATACAATGAATGATTTTAAATCACCAGATCATAAGAAAAAAATCCTATGTAGAAGAAAAGGTTTGAAAGAGACCCAGCAGCTCCAAAAATCAGAGGTGCCAGCTAAACAGCCAACTAGAGATGGAAAGCCCAAGCACAGTGATTTAAAAAACAAACCCAAGACCAGATTTCTCTAGCAGGTAATTAGCAGTAGGCTCAACAAGGAAAAAAAAAGAGGCACCATTCTGAAGCACAGCGATACCACAGCAGGGTCCTTTCAAGATTCCCATCATGTATTTGTGGTAGGAGGCCTCCTTTAAGCTCAGGACAGGACCAGGTCTCTAACACGTTAAAGCTCATGTGCTGATCTACATGTTGGATTTCTGACTGTGTGAGTAAAAGTAGCATGCACTGTCCTGATTCAGTCTGCTACTGGGGACACCTTCTGACTTTGCCCCCGCTGCTTTAGCAGCAATTCCAAACACATTTCATTAGCAGGCACAGGGGAGTTTTGTGATACCTTTCATCGTTTATACGCTGTAACACATGGCAGCACTGTACTCTACTCACATGGACTTCTCCAGTGAGATGGCTCCATTTGAGATACTCCCAGCCCAGATTTTTATATAAATAGCAGTGAGATTATGGCTAATTATTTCCTGCTGTCCTCTCTGTGCCTTTTTTATTCCCTTAAACAAACAGACAGTGTTTGGTATATGAGTAAGAAATGTAGTGTAACAGAAAATGTGTTAGAAAGGAAATGATTACTAATCACTGCTTTTTGCCCAATACAGCTAAAATGACCTATTTCCTCAGCTCATCAGCTGAGCAAACTACTGACTTCAAGATGTGAGAAGCCATCCTTGTTCTCTGGTTGCAAACACAATTTTGTTTCTGTAATGAATTCAAGGAGCAAATATGACCTGGGCTGAAAAAGCAGCACACAAAAACTACAGCAGCCCAGAAAAAGAAGACATGAATGGGAAGCAGAGAGACAAACCTAAAACACTGTCTAACAGTTTATTAAAGAAGTTTAATGATTTTAATATAGGGAACTCAAGAAACCATCAGGTTAACACTTGCCCAGGACATTCCAGTACATGTGAGGAAGTAAAATGTAAAACTACACTTAAAACAAAATTGTACTGCTTTGAGCAGTAGGAAGATAAAAAGTTAACCAGAACCCTCAAGTGACCGATCAGATCAAAATTAATTAAAGATGTAAAGATTCATTATCTAGTGGAGTTTAAAAAGTATCAACTACCTTATGAATGCATTAAAAAAAACCCCAAATGGATACACTTCTCTTATACTACATTAAACTACTTGGGTTTCTCAGTTTTTCCAGGACTGAACATGATTTTGGCATAAATAATCACTATGTATTCTTTATAGTTTGCACTGTGAGACACACACTCAGTGTCCAAATATTTTGATTCAAGAAGCTTTAATTTTGGGGTGGCTTGTTTTTGTCGGGAATTAGAGGAGGTAGTTCTCAAACATCAGCTCATCTGAATTTTTCAAATGGCAAGTTAAAATCATATATTTACACATGGCTTTGGGGATTCCCTTTTACTTTTCTCTGACTCAAAAACAGCACTAAAGGTTTCTTTCCCTTAAATAAAGAATCTCTCTAAACTGAAACAAAAGAGGAACACTTTGAAAAGAAAACATTTTAAATATGGAGCTTTAAACAGTATTATTCCATAATTTCATCTACAAGTTGTTCTCAGGCCCATGGCAGGGAGGAATGACCTCAATGCCAACAAAATCTAGTGCTGACAGGAAGAAATTAGTTACTGGCAATACAGTTATCTAAAACCATACACATTCTCAGCAAGCAAGAATGTAATATTGAATTAATGCTTCAGTATATATCCAGCCTTGAGTTCAAAAGGCACAAGGCCCGCTTCAAAGAAAAGGACCTGCAACTTACACCTAAGTGTACATACAGGCTGTGTCTATATTGGCAGGGAATTCGGCTCAGTGCAAGCAAACAAGTAAAACAAGGCAGCTGGCCTAAGGCTCCTGCATCTCTAAGAGTTTCTACTTCAAGTTCAGCCTTAGTCTGGTTGGCTGGAGGTTGAATATTCCCTCTCGCTGGACATGGTGTGAAGCTGTCCAACGGATGAACCACTGGTCCGTCTGGAGATGATTAGCTCTCCCTCAGGATGATGAAGATTTGATGCTGTTAATCCAAAGACACTCTTAGACAATCACAAACAACTTCAGCTTCCCTCTTCTCAGTTTATGGTCTTCTGTTCTTCTCTGTTTCGCTCCAGGGCACCATGCCTGTGGCATTGTAAGTGATCTACAGGATGAAGGCAGGTTTGCTCTCTCGTAAGCATTTGAGTTTGCTCCTCTGTGCTCACAGCAATGGCTGTTCCAGCTCAAGGGTTGCTAGGTGAGACAAACTCCGGCTGTAGGAGGGTAAAAACCTCCAGCACAACTGGCGCCGACTTTGCCAAAACACCTCAGGAGTCAGGGACTCCTTCACTCCAGCCCCACCCCACAGCCTGTCATTCACCTACCAGGGATTTTCAGAGCTCCCCTCCTGCTGACTCTCCAAATATGTGGAATGGTGTCTGGTCACGGGAACATTTCAGTACAGCCGTCTTTGGGAGAGGGAAGCTTTGCAGCACTCCTCTGCTGGCCACGGCCCCTCTGAGGATCAGAAACAGGTATCTGATTCCTCACAGGGTTCCCACCTTCCCAAAATATTTGCCAACACTCCTTGAAAGGGGCAAGGTGAAGGTAACATCATAAACCTAAATGCCCCAGCGAAACTCACTCACAACGAAACCTTGAAACCACCCTGCTATTTTGAAAATGCTGAGAAACTTTTCCAAGTCGTTCAGAAGGGGCTGCCTTCCTATCTTTCTCTCCCCGTCAGGCCGGCATAACCTCGTGGTTTGTCAAGGTCCTGGCTCAGAAGGCAGCCAGTGCCCCAGCCAGCCAGGGTCCTCCTGCAAGCTCCCTTGGGCCACGTGCGCGCTGCTTTGCCCACAGCTCGGGCAGAGATCTTGAAAGATGAGGATGTTACACTGCGAAACGCTCACGATTTATTTATTTCAGGTGTTTGACCAGAAGAACTGTGGGTCAGACACCCCGGCTGACGCCTCGTTCAGGACCCTCACCTTTCCTGCAGCTCCCCGAGTGCCCCTGCCCGAGGCCCGAAGCCCACGGCCAGGGAACGCCTTCCCTTGCCCGCGGCTGCACGGGGAGGGCGAGGGGCGCGCCGATGGGGGAAGCCCAGGGAACCCAGCGGGGTGCAGGGGTGCGGACAGGTGCCGAGCCCGACCCCGGCCCGGGGGGCGCAGCGCGGCCGCTCCGGCGGCGGGAGGAGCCGCTCGGTGCCGCTCTTTCCCCCGCCGCCGCCGCCGCCGCCCGTCTG
>VYZT01063962.1:50526-160204 GCA_013400735.1 Pomatostomus ruficeps
CTGCCGAAGGGGCCCCCCCGCCCCGCGGCGCTGCCGCTGCCGCAGCGGTTCGGCCCCCGCCGCCAAGAGCCCCGCCGCGGCATCGCGACAGGAGCGCGACAGGAGCGCGGCATCCCGCGGCGAGGGGACGACTTCCCGCCGGGGCTCCGGGCAGGTGAAGCTCCGGCTGCACCCCTGCCCCCGCCGGTGCTCTGTGCGCCTCAGCACTGTTGCGGTTCTGTAGCCGTGTTGGTGACCTAAGGCTGTCCCCTGGCATGGGCACCGAGAAGATAGCCCGGTGTATCCGAGCCCGCCGTCAGCCTGCCTCCCTGACACGCAGCCATCCCAGTTCGTCCTCCCAATCCCCGCTTGCTGCCTTTGCACCGAGAACATGTTCAGTGCTTGACATACGCGCTCCTCTGCCCGAGCTATTCCCGCTGGGCGCTCGTTTGCCACTGCACTGGGGCGTGGGGGAATCTCCGCTCTCACCTTTCGGTGGTCATGACAGTCCAGGCCCCGCTCTGGTGTTAGGCTGCACTGTACAGCACCCGTCATTGCATTTTTGGTAGGATGGTGTATATACTACTCGCGAGTGTTAATCTGGGCAGCCACACTAGATATTGCACCCCAAATAGCTTTATCCTTGTCCTAAGTCACTCATTTTGGCTGAGAAAAATAGATGCTTGCTCCTGTGCTCCTTGAGCAAAAATATCAGAAGATTAGTGGGTACTTTCAAGCATTTGTAAAGAAGAAAGTGAAAGGAAAAATATTACAGAGGGAAAAAGCAGCTGACATTAATCATATGTTTGTCATGGCTGTGTCAATCGCGGTTTGATTTCTAGTCCTTTAAATAAACTGTGATACTAAAAAATACAGTTCCATCCTTGTCTAACAACTACATGCTTTCCTACTAAGTCAGTCTTCTGTAAAACAGACTGGGGGGAAGGGACATCTAAATATAGAAGTGTCAAGGGAAAAGGTGATTTAAATGCTAATAACTGTGCCATGTTAATAACATACAGTAGAAGTTAAATTGAAAGCCGTGCACTCAGCAAACTGAGTATGACAGGTGCATTCATACAGTTTGCTTCATACAAGGTCAGCTTGATTCAAGATAAATGTCAGCCTCTAAAAAAACATCCCCCTGGCTTCAGTGTTCTCTGAACCAGGATTTCAAAAATTTGCAAGTAATTTTGTAAGTGAGGGGCCTTCTGTCTGTCTGGGTACCAGAGACACAGGAGGGATGTTAATCTGTGGATGATACATGTAAACATTTAAGCAACTCTGACAGCGTTAGGGACAAAAATATCTTAGAAAATGTGTTTTGTTTGAAAGCCAAATCATAGGATTGGCAGGAGAGTTGGGGTTATCCCTTGTCTCAGATGGCAGCTTGGAGAGGTACTTAACTGAAAAGGGAGAAATGCGGCCTGCTAGAACTCTAGCTTCCTTCAGGAGCAGAAACTGGAAAGATAGTTTTTGTATCAGTCTTACCTACATGGAAATCAGGAAACTGAAGCAGGGACAAAGCTACACCAGGTCTGAAGGGTTCCTCTTACAGACAAAAGGACAGTGATTTTCTTTTCTTCTGTGTAATACATGAAGTTACTTTTTGCACTTGTAGGACATCACTGTTGAACTTGTGAGGCTGAAAGTACATTGACTTGCTGAGCCAGTCACCTTTCTGCTTTACAAAATTGTAATAATTTTAATGTCAGAGCTGAATGGAAGCAACATAGAAAAATGGGTGTGCCAATAGATAGCTCTGCAAAGACTGCAGTACCCACTTCTGTGAATGTATACTGCAGATAACAAAGATTTCTGAGAATGTTAAGGGAAGTAAAATTTGCATAAAGTAATATTACTTGCTCTGGATAATACTGTAAGTGAGACAGGAGAACTACAGGTCAGATGTAAGAGATTACTGTAAAAAAATTAGAAAATGGACCTTGTCTGACCAGAGAAGAAGAGATACGTAAGAAATGCTGCAAGTCATAAACCCTTTTGATGTATGGTATTCACACATTGCTCCCTCAAGTGGGGAGAGTATTTGGAAGCTGAGTGTTCAAAGCAGAGCCTTCTCAGCAAAACCTTACAGTGTTAGATACCTGAGACTGAAAAGTGAGAAACAAAGAGAATCACACGTTTTTTTCCCTATTACCTTGAGAGGCTTTTCTGGGTGTGGAGTAGTTGTAGTCAACAGCAAATATTACTAGAAAATTACCAGATCCTTGGTATGCAGCTGTCTCTAGGTTTCTCGCTACTTTAAGGGAAATGTACAGTAAGGCTAAAGAATGTTTGCAGAACATAGGTTAAGGCTGTCACCATTGCCCCATATAAGATGCTTGGTATGGCAAATCTGTTTAGTTTACAGGAAGTAAAAAATGCTGGCACAGGGCTTAAGGACTAATAAGCTCAGCTTCTGAAGTCACTTTCAGAACTGCTATAGCCAGTGAAGAGCCTCCTGTTGACCCCTGGACTCTAATCCAACAGCGCCTTTGGACAAGTCTGTATTACAGAGTTACTCCAATCTAGAGAGCTGACCTCATTTCTTTACCTCATAAAGTCTCTTAGACAAATACCTGATTTTTTTTCTTCTACTGAAAAGGTAGTCCTGATGCATGACTAAATTACCAGAATCTTAGAGAGATAAACTATTTCTAAACTACTTTCTTGATTTCCTTCTGCAACCCATTTCCTATTTATTTACAGTGCTACCTGGCTTTTTAAAATTAAATTAAATACTACATAGCTTTCTTCTTAAGAGTACGGCCTTCAGGAAAATAGTCCCAAATATTTTGGCTAAATATACCTTCTCCACTCAGACCTGTGTCTCTGTTTGTCAGTAATGTGTGTGTTCATGTGCATTCATCTATTTATATATATTTTTTCTAGGTATATGCATGCACACACAAATATACACAACAGAGCATTTTCATCCCAAGAGCTTAACGCCACCAGAAGAGAGATGCTCTCTTTTACTCTGCCATTGAGAGCGTTCAACTCTCAGCATCTTACCCTGAGATTCACAATAATTACTGTTGTATTTAGAGTTCAGTTGTTGGAGAGCAGACTTTGCATTAAAAATTCAGACTCCCCTGAAAAGTGTTGGATGTACTTGCTTAGAAATAAATGAATAAATGCCTCCCATGTGACGGAGAACAACACAGCCTCAAACAACTCAACCAGCAAATAACAGCATCACTACCCCGTGAGCTCAAAAATCCATCACCACCCACATCAGTTTACCTTTTAACAGTTTCCGAGCTGCTCACAAATATTGCGGTGGCCTGACTTGTAACATAGGCGTGCATTTGCATCAGCAGTGTTACGAGGGGGGAGAGCTGAGGTGCGCGTGAATTCACCAACTTTGTCAGAAGCACAGAATCAACCCTAGGCAGCCCTAAATACAGTTTGCAAGTGTGGCTGGTAACTCTCTCTGATGCTCGTCATGTGGCAAAGGCCAGGCAGGGAGCAGCATTTTCATCTCAAGGCCTGTCTGCAGTAGTCCCCTAATTATCAATGGGAACACTAGGAGGGGTTTTTTGTTTGGGTTTTTTAAAAATTTGTAGCTATCGTCTATCCAGCCCAATATATCATTAGTTCGTGTTACTGTCGGTAACTGTTGGCCAGGCAGTTTAACTTGCTGACATAACTTCTATATGCAATCGTGGAGTTCCGTGGCTTGTGGGCCCTTGGGAACTAAAACCGAGCAAGCACAGCCCTGCTGCTGCTTTCTCCAGAGGTCACTCAGGTGCTCTGCTCCTGCGGAGAAGTTGCCATACATTGCCACGTTGTAGTGGTTGAGATCCAACAGACGAGCCATAAAGGAAATGCTAAGTGTTTCGGATTCCAAATTATTTTGCATTAACTGCTGGTTTTTTCTTGTATTTGATTGGGGGTTTTTTGCTGTTTATTTTTTTTCTTAAAAAAAGAAAGTTGCCAGAAAAGGAGAACAAGTCATGAATAATGTATCAAAAAGAATTAGTGAGGTTATTGTCTGCCCATGCCATTTGCAAACTTGGTAGGGGGTTAAACATTTTGATTAATGCCTTATGAAGCTTGGTTTTGGGGTAAGCATTATTGTCTGGACATTCAAAACAAATAATGGGAGAGTTCACATTCCCAGCTGTTGACCAGGGATTTGTGCCAAGTTGTGTAACCTTTCTGTGGCACAGTTTCCCTGCCTTTGAAGTGTGCCTAGATACCTACCTGTATGTAGATGTAATGAAAATGCATGTGTCAGACGCACTCTGAGATGAAAGGTGCAAAGTACTCTTGTTATTGATGTTGTAAGAGGTCAGGGACTTGTTTAAATTGTGTAGGACTTTAGTACCATATAAACAAAAAAGCTAACGAGGTCTTATAATTGGTGTACAATATGACTGTATGTTATTACCACAACCACGTTACTGATAGGATACGCTGATGGAAATGTCCTATTTATTTTAAATGAATGTGAACTACACAGCATCTTAAATTAAATTTAGATGAATTTCTCTTGAAAAAGGAAACGTACACAGAGTATACTATCAACAGAATTTTTTTTTGTGGTTATTATTTTCCATGGCATTATTTTGAAGTAGTTTCTCTTGCAGAATTCACAAGCCAAGTAGTTAGGGAAATAGCTAGGAATGACCACTGAAATACATCCAACTTTCCTGTTTAGAGTGAGCAAATCCAAGTGAGACGCTCTGTGAAGGATTAAAAACCAAACCATACACACCTGAATTTTCCAGTGCTGTCTCCAGAGACTTTTTTGTAAGCAGTGCAGCTTTACTTCCCTGTGCATGCGTAGCTCCTAAATGGTCATCTGCCAAGCACCAGTGCTAGGTGGGCTCTAGACTGTGTGGACAACTCTTGAGACTTCCCAAGAGATTAATTAGGCTGATATGTCTGTGCTAGTGCAGCGGGCATTAGACACCAGGCGTTGCACTCACTGCTCCCGCAGAGCGTTTGCTGGCATTTCACAGCAAGCAGTGCATGCTGAGATCTGGGAAGAAGTCAAAGATCTCATAAAACATTTGCAGATGAAAGCCAAATCTCAACAAAGCGCTAATGTTCTTAAAGGTGACAACGACTTACTCCTGGCAGCTAAACCAATATGTATTTGCATTTTGTAGCTCTTAAGGTACAAAATAAACAGGTTTTGAAGAGCACTGGGGCTATCACCACTGGAGATTTCACGTGGTACTAGAAGTTATGAAAATGAACCTACTAATGAGGTGTCCATTCCCTGCAGTGCTCCGTGCTGCCATAGTGTAAAATACATAATCTTCAGCTAGGACCTGTGTTTTGCTTCATTTGTCAGTACCTTCCCTTTTTGTATCCTGCTCCCTCAAAGGAGCCCTTCACAAAACCATCCAGTTCCCTGCCTTCCACCTGCCATGCCTGTGTCAGCTCAGCTCTAAGGACTTCTCTGGACATTCTTACGCTTCACTGTTAAGAACTGACAGGTTTTGCACTTGATGATAACCATTAAGCATGTCTGAAGGAGCTGGCTATCCACAGAGCTGTTGAGATAGCTTATTTCCAGGACAGGTTGGAAGAAGGGAGGGAAAAACAACTCCATGCAGCACCAACCAACCACTTTTTAATGAAGTAATTTAATTAATCTCAAAACTGTAAGTTCAGATGGTATTTGCCCACCAGGCTGCTGGAAAATAAAACTTTGAGGTCTGTAGAGTAGAAACGATTTTCCCTACCAGAAGATTGATTCATGCAGTGGGAGACAAGGAGCATTTGCAACTTTGCCAAGCAGTCCCAGTTCCCAGTCTCTAGGCTGGAGGGCCCTCTCTGGAGATACTTCAGTCACGATCTCATTGGATATCCACTAGAAAAGGTGCATGGGGTAACCAAATACTTCTCATGCTTATTTCAGAGATAGGAAAATTGGCTTCTCCTCCCTATGCCAGTGAAAATCTAGAAGACTAAGACAGCATCAGAAATTGAAATCAGGAGTTGAAAATACCCCAAGCTTAATTTTAAAACATGGGTTTGAAACTGAAATTTTGAAAAGGGTTTGAACCACTGTATTCTGCATCATGCTGAATAATCCCCAAAGGAAAACTTTTGGTTGTGAACTGAACTGACCATTTGATTTGTTTCGGGGCTTTTCTTGTGTTTTTCTTTTGGCTGTCTTTTCCCCAAACCAAGAAAGCTGATTTCTTTTCACATTTGCTTTGGTCTGAACTGGTTTATTTTTAATCTTTGCTAATTTTGCTGCTGCCTGACAAACTTCATTGTATACAAAGGCTTATATGACATGGCCAATCTTATGACTGAAGATAAATGTCTTTTTATATGCAAAGAAGGCATACACTCAAGGCTCCAGCTCTGAAAATGCAGAGTCTATCTGTTCCTATCTTGATCCTAAACAAGACATTTCTCTGTCTTTGCGTGAGTTTCGTCAGTTCTAAAATAGTGATGTGTTTCACAAGGCAGTTACAAAGTATATTCCTTCATATTTGTAAAACATGGATGTAAGTTGCTGTATAAATAGAAAATTTAAATATATCTGCCAGCTCATGCAGAAAACTCCATGCATAAAACTGAGCAATTCCAAACAGATTTTGCTTTGCAGCTACTTTGAGAAATCTGTGATGTTTTAAAATAACAGATATTACTGCTGAGCTCAATTCCAGTTTAAATGACATATCAGAACATGTGTTTCTTTAAAAAATATGGGGAATTTGTAACAATGGTAGATTTTAACAAGCTAATTTAATCAGCCATTGCTACCTCATCCTCTTTGTACTTGGAAACCTGTGGATTTTGGGGTGAGGGAAACAGGAATGTTAATATGCAGTTAGATCATCAGATTGCACTTCTTTCTGCTTGCTTGATTTTCTCCTGACATGATACTGCTGTAGCTATGGTTTTAGACACCACCGCTGTCTTTTCAGATGACCATTGGATAGAGAATTTGAAAAAATCCCACTGTAAGAATAAGAGATGTAAATGACCCGTGCACTTCAGTGTCCGAAACAGCAAAGCTCTTCAATTCTTCCATCTTCTGTCTTCTCTATGGCATCATCTCTCTTTCCAGTTTTCCACAGGACTTCACTACCTTGCTCTAGAGTTTTTCTACATGTGCCATTTTTCTTGATGAGTTCCCTTCTGATGTAATGCAGAATAAAAGAGCCTGCATGAAACATTAACTAAGAAAAATTCCAGGTGTAAATATTCATTTTGTTCCAAAGCGGGCTGAAGTAGAGCATTGTTATTTGCAAAGGCACAGTTGGTTTCCGCAGCCTTTGCGAGAGCATTTAAAAAAAGACAAAGGAAAAATACTGGAAAGTAAGGAGCAGTTTGTTGAAAAATACGTGCCACAAGGGCGTGAAATCTCAAGTGCCATTTTAATTATATTCCCAAAGATGATGCAAAAATTTCACTGTTCCTGTTTTGGCTGGAGTGTTGCTGTTGGAGAAAGGGTGGTCACTGTTGCCCAACATGTCCAGTTTGCTTTACTGATGTAGTGGTTCAGCAAGAGTTCAGTTTTTAGTGTGGGAAGCGAATAAACTGCAAGACACTCCTTATTTTCAAGTGGTTTGCTTCACACAGTATTTCTGCATTGTTAAGGCAGTTTTTTTCCAACCTTTTTAAATTTTTACAGCCCAGAGTATTTTCAGTGAAGGTGCAGAGAAGATTCACATGCATAGGAGCTGGAGAGCATACATGGTTTTATACTTTTTTTGTTGCCTGTTTCCAACTCTGTGTAAACATTCGCTGAGGTGTAGGGTTCTGTGTGGCTGAAAGCTCACTGAACCAAGGCAGGTGCTAGTCTGTTTGCTGACAAATACTTTTGAAAGGCTTTTGGCTGGGAGATGGTCTGTCTTCTGGCCTTCCTACCTGTGTTTTGTACTTAAATCAGTGAATGAAGTCAGCTGCAGGCTGCACCTGAGCTTTAATGTGCTGGCATGATTTTCGTCTGTGCTGGCTGAAGAATGCAGTGGTGCCTGCCAGCCAGGACAGATTTTTTTCCTTCATCGAGTCAGATGTGCAGCATGTGTAGATACAAGGGGTGCGACCACATCATCCGATGTTCTTCCCTTGTTTTTTGAAAGATGGTGTTTGACGTCCACTTCCCTGAAAATGCAGAGTTTATGTCTAGATTTTATTGGGTTATTTTTCCTGTTCACTTCCTACTCACCCCTCCTTCCTTCTGCTGCATACCAGTGACCAGTGTGTTATTATTGTAACCTCTGTGTCATTATACAGTAGCTGCTGTTCCTGTAGCCGTGGATAGCTAAGGTGAGGCAGCCTCTGATCCACCTCTGGCAGCTTCCCTCCTCAAGGCAAAGGCTTTCCTTGCCACAGCATACCAATGTGCTCCTAGAACTTGGCAGCCTTTGATCTCAGATCTGCTGACCTGCAGATGGAAGACAGATTCTTGAACAAATCCATCATTGCCATTTCCTCTGTCACTATCTTACCAATTAAAAAACCTTTAGGCCACTTGAAAAGAAAATGAATTGTTAGCAGCATCACAGGGTGGGAAGACACTTCACATTTTTGGTTCTGTCGAGAGGGGAAAAAATGTCAGTTACGCAAGAGGAAAGATTATAGAAGTGAAGCATTTATAGCTTGGACAGAAAAGGGAGTTTGATAACCATCTGCATTTGTATGGACTGTGATGTGGTCCTGAAGGAGAGGAAAGGGGAAATGAGGTTGGCTAGGTCACTGCTGTGGAGAGGAATGTGGGTAGGAGCGCTGAGAAAGATTGGGATGGTAAACACAGTTTAAACTGAAAAGATTTCCAGATGATTTTCCAATTAAAAAGCAGAACTTTTTCTCTCTCACACATTACTTCCTTCTAAAATGTGGCACAAAGAGTGCTGACCTTTAGACAGCATTAGGTGTTGGTGGTGATGGTGGAGGAGTTTTACATAGGCTCAAATTCAGTGAGTCACCGAAAAGAAAGACTCTTGCGATCACTCTAAAGGGCTGTACATGCTGGGTCAAACCTGAAGACCACATTTTCTGGTGTGGGAGACAAGCAGCTTGAGAACCACATCCTCCTCAAATGTGTTCAGTGCACTCTAGAAGGGTGTTGAAGTTATGGGTTCTTACTAAGGTAAAGTGTAAAAACCCGGCAACTCAGAGGTGAGGAATTTCTTTTATTAGTAATTGGCCGTCATGGTACAGTTTTCTCACAGCACCCTGTTTTTCACATGCTGCCCCCCAGATTCAGCAGGCAGAGAGCACTTGCTAGGGAGAGAAACTCGAGCTATCCAGCTAGTGGAAATATTGACTGAATCCTTGTCTTGTTCCTTTTAGAAGCATTCACTGGAGGCAGCGTGCCCTTTGCTACCCAGGTGAGCAGTACACTGTGGTAGGGTCTCCCTGGCAGGGCTAAGGGGAAAAATTCCAAACAAAATAAGTGTATCAAAATGCAGGAAACTTTCCAGTATGAGAGAGACGGAGTGTTGAGAAGTCCTCAGTGTGGAAGTAAGGGAGATCTTAACTCTGCTTTTTAGCTGGAGGCTTGCTGAGTTTTTTAAAGGCGTAAGCTGCCGTGAGACAAGACTTGGCATGCACAGGGGACGTTTCAGTCCTGTGGTCCCATATCATGTATGCCCACAGCCCTGCACCCTTTCTTGGCCTTTCTTACTTACCCTTTCTTGTTGCCTTTCCAGTTCAGTGCTTCGGGTCCTTTGCTTGGTTGTCCCATGGGTGCTGGAGTGTATTAGTTATACAGACATCTCTGTGGCTTTGTTACCAGACCGGAGCTGCAGTGCAGCACCTCGCTCTGATTGCTACCAGGGAGTCCATCCGTTTTATCCTCATCCTTATTCCATCAGTCCATACCCTTTCCTCCTCCACGGTGGCATTGTGGAGATGACTTTGAACATTAGAATTATTTGTAACCCACTCAGCCCAAGAGGCCAGCTAAGAAGATGAGTTCAAACCATCCACCAATTCTGCCCAACAGAAACGAAAATGCCAAGTGATGTACTTGACATCTCTGGTCATTTTTCTCTGCACTTCAGTAGCACGTAACACCTGGTAATGTGGGCCTCCAAATTTAGTGTGACAGCACTGTCAGATTCCCCTGTAGTTATGTTGGGTCATAATGACTTTGCAATCTTAAGCATTCACTTTAAAAGAGGAAGAAAATCCAAACCACACAACATTTTTCAGCTCATCAAAACACCAAAGGTAATCATCCGCTGAAAGCTTTTTTTTGGTCACAGGTAAACACATTTTTCACATGCTTAAGACACACATGCACATGCACATGCGCGTGGTGTGTTGTGAACCTTTATAGGAGAATTACACACCAAGTGGTGCTAAAGTATTGCCTTGATTGCTACTGACTTATATGCAAGAATAAATGGTCAAGGAAATAAGGAGATGGGCTCTAACTGCACATGTACCTGATGTGTTGCCTATAGTTTGAGCCATCTCTGGTTACATGTTGCAAGTGAAAATGCCGTTTTGTTTTTGTATCAATGGTTTTGTACATGGATTTTATCTTTTCAAAATGCGACCTTGAGAGCACTCCTGATTACTGCACCACTGTTCTTTATATACTTGTGGGCAGTCATTTTGCTTCAGAGTGTTTTATTTCAAAGCATGAAAGCATGACGACCTTTCAGCATTCACAGTCCTGTTCTTATATGAGCTTTCTGAGATGCAGTCAACGGTCTAGTGGTTAGGACATGCTCCAGCATTGTAATAGTCTTGGGAAGAGCTTTTCTCAGCAGTGCCTTCTGGATCTAATATATAAGAACTGTGGAGTTTTTTTCTGTTAATACTGTGCAGAAGCCAGTGTTTCTCTCTCTAAATAAACTGATGATAAATCACAGCAGGTATCCTGCTTGACGTTTTCTTATTCTAGGCTTGACCTGTCGGTGAGCTTTGAGTTGCCGTCCAGAAAAGGCCAGTGTCGTTGTGGGCTAGCTTTTCCAAATCACGGCATGCTGTTTTTATCAGCTGCAAGCTCCTACCACTTTGTGGGTGGTTGCATCACTGAGGAGAAAATAGCTAATGAAGGCACAATCATTGCCTCGGGACTTTGTCAAGGAAACCTCATGTGAAGTTACAGATTTGTGACTTTGAGCTCCCAGGGTTTGGTCATGCTTGCAGTAACCTGCAGATGTGGGGTCTGGTCTATTCTGTGTGCACCCAGAGATCTGAAAGGGGAAATGAATGGTAAGGAAGAGGGGTTTAGACAGAGCTGTCTGAAAGGGAAAAGCTGGACATCTTCGGCTTCAGAAATACCAGCACATCCCAGAAGTCCTGGGTCATGAAAGGTTTTCACTGCACTAGAAGGCCTGAAATGCTTACAGTCAAAATGACTGCACGGCCATAATTTCATCACTAATATGTTGCTGAATAACAAAATAGAAACTTTTTCCTCTGTCATCCTGCTGGAAGTCTAAAGTAGACAAAGGAAGCATGCCAGTGCAAGTTTAGCTTAATGAGAAGGCCATCAGGTTCTGTATTGAGACCAGCATTGAGAAGAATGTTAAATCAATACTTGTCCAGCTGGTGATGGTGCATAACCTGCGCTTAACTGTAAAAAAAAAATGGAGAAAAAAATATGACTCACTAATATCCTTGACCGTTCTTCAAGAACAGAGAATAGCAGCAGCACGTTGAAACCATTAGATATGAATACAGTCTCTTGAGAACGCTGAGTATGGAGTGCTATGACAAGAAATAAGCGTATTGGCCGGACAGGGAAGTGGTTCTGTCTACAGCCAGAAGAACAAAGAAAACTTGAGTTTGTTGTTTTGGTTTTCTTCACTCTTAACACGCTTACAGCATTAGGGAACCCTAAGCTGTGTTCTGCTTTGCTGTTGACACAGCACAGGGGTGAGGGATGCACAGACAGGTTGGAGCAATTACAATAAAGGATTAGTAGCTGTTTTGCAAGAGGACTATTGCAGCTTCTGGGAGTTGGTTTCAATGGTGACTGCAAGCATGAGTGTCTCTTGTTTGCTTTCCATGAAGAATAGTGCCTCTATAGTCTCTTGACATTTAGAGTCAAATACCTCTACACTTTTCTTCTTTCTGTTTTGGCCAGATAAGATTCTAGAACCTCAAATCTTTTGTGTATATCCCTTTGTTTTGCAATTCCTTTGTGGAAAAAAAGAAAACAACCATTGAGACAGAGAGAGAAACAGGATATAAAATTACGGAGCTGCACTCAATTCAAACCTTTTTTTGTCTTCCACTGAATTCCTGCATGGCAGTGCAGTGATGCAGCACCATAACCAGCAGTCTGGCATCTGCAGCCTGCTAAGCTGAACCCTGAAGGATCGAGCGTCATCAATCTCATCTTTTACTGTCTGTTTTTGTCTCTTTGTTTATACATATTTATTTAAAACTGGGGATTTTTTGGTTTCAGCCCTTGGCTGGGGCCTCCCCTGCACTGCTGTAGTTGGTGGCCCTGGACAGCTCCTGTCTCTTCACCCTGTCATCCTGCCTCCTATTTACGGCCCTTTTTGTAGTCCACAGTAGTCTGTAAGCTTCAAATACCTGCTTCTCCTCTGTCTCCTCTGCATTTCCTTTTTGTGCCTGTCCACAGGCTGCCTCCAAGGCACATCCTGTTGCTGCTTGCAGACAAGCAGCCCAGGTAAGTAGGGCAGCAAGGTGCCCACTGCCTGTCCCAACAGATTCCTTCCTTGCAAACAAGAGGCATGGCTCAGTAGAATAAATGCTTAATTAGAAATCTTTTTTATGTTTGTGGGCTTCAAATGTAGGCCTCACTTAAGATCATGTACAGGTATTTATCTCATATGAGACAGCCAGACTTCAAATGAGGAATGTGAGCTTTGTAAAGCTGCAAGACTTTTATCTAGCAAAGGGTCCATGCTTGCCTCTTCCTCCTTCAGACATGGAGTTGTGGTGCCAGGCAATGAGCTACCCAGCTATCTGTATTTCTCCTTTCACATCCCACCATGGCAGAGCCAGGTCCAGGTCGGTCTGGTTCAGATATTTTTTCTCTAGGACTGGCACATCACAGTGCTGGCGAGGCATGGCTGTGACTGCTCCACCACTTGACCTGTGGCTCCCTCCCGTCCTCACCCAGGTGGCCTGTTTTGAATTCCTGCTCAGCACAATGCCACGTAGGAGAAGCAGTGAAATTTTTGTCTCTGCATGCTAATGTCTGATAGCACATGATAAATGCTTGGTGTCCTCATCGATGGCTTTTTTAAAAGAACATACAAACAAAGGTCAGAGTGATTATTCTCACTAAGTCTTAAAGCCAATTTCTGGATCACAGACAAGAACAACATTGCCTGCATTCCCTACATACCTGTTCATCCTGCTGTTAGGTCTCATTGCTGTGGCTGACCAGGAATGTTTTCTTACCTGTATGGCCAGAGATAAAGATGTTGGAGAGAATCTAATCTCAACAAAGCCCTTTTGGGATTAGAGAGCACTTCTGCTCTTTAGTGTATTCTTTCAAAGACAATCCTTTGAAGAAACTTGGGAGAAGCAAGTCAAGCTCAGTCAGCTGTACATGGGCATGAATATAATGTGCAGAGAGGTCCAGGTGTTGTGAAGGTGCTCGCTGAAGGCTTCAGACAGAAATGTCCCCATTGTGAACCTGTGCATCACTTGAGGGACTTTGATGTTCATGACCATTTTTAACATTATAAATGTTTTTTAAATGCTATATATAATTTGTCTTCAGGCATTTTCAGGTCATAACTAAACTACTAGGCTTGTTCCAAATTAGGGATGGATGGCATGAATAGCACAGTGTGAGTCAGACCCATCACATGTTCTAAATTAAACTTGTGCTGAGCCAACATTTATCTTAAGACTCCTTCTGAAAATCTCCCTACATAACAGAAATTGCTGATAGTGTTTCTACAGAGGTTGTTAATGAAGAAAAAAATAAAGCAGAAGCACAGAGGACAGCTGTATGATGGGAGGACTCAACACATACAACTAGGAGAAAGTATTCTGACTAAACAAGTTAGTGAAATAATAGCTTCAGTAGCAGAGAGGTTTTGGCTTGCCTAGCACTCTTAAGAGTTCAAATTGCAAATCTCTAATGTTGCTGAAGCAGGGTTGTCTCCTGATGAATACAGATGGGTGTTTCCCTACCTGAGCATTGCAAGCTGCCTGAAGTATAACCACAAAGGGTTCCTGTTTTCTAGGGGGGAAAAAGAGGAGTTATGACGGTAACATAAAGATCAGAAGATAGGAGGTCTTGAAGGATTTATCTGATGACCTGTCCCCAAGTGGAGGTAATACATGCTTTAAGTGAGATTTCACCTGGGATACTTTGCACAATTCCGGCCATACATATGTAAGGCAGGTCAGTTCAAACTTGTTCAAAAGATTAGGTAAAAAAACACCCCAGCTATTAATTTCTCCATTTTTTCCCATCATCTTATCTGAGAAGGTGAAACTGAAAGGTTTTGGTTTCTGTAGCCCAGCAAAGAATGGTACAGTGTGATTAGGGTGTCTGTGAGGGAGATGGGATCGTGTTTTCTGATGGGAAGATGGTAGCCTACCTGCAAACAAGAGGAAATTGAGTAGCAACATGTAACTGTGAACAGACAATGAGTGCTTTTAAGCTGGAAATGAGGAAGGCTCCCGACTACCAGAAGAATGAGACTCTGGAAAGAGCAGGGTCAGGAAAGCTGAACAGCTTGTTTTCAAGATTGCATTAATGAAAGTCATACTATTGGCAGGTGTGCCTGGAGCACCACAAAGGACTGAAGCCTACACCCCTGCAAGCTGTTTCCATTCCCCTTGTGAAGGGAAGGTAGTAAACTTCTTAACCTGAACATGCTACGGTTGTAAAACAGTTGTTTTTCAGTATTTCTACCTTCTTTAAAAGAGGTCATTGCTTACTTGAGACCTTCACAAACCCTGTTCTCTCACAGGAGTGGTTCGCAAAAATGCAAAGTGTCCCCTCACCCAGGGACCCAGAGGCAGGGGGCAGCTTCTGCCGGGCTGACATTGCTGCCTCTGCTGCTGCTGCTGCTGCTGCTGCTGCTGCTGCTGCTGCTGCTGAACAAATAGGGCTCTGTTCGCTTTCTGCTCCAGCAGAACGAGCAGGGGGCGGGGAATGGGACAGAAGAAGGATGAGCTCAGGGATGGAGGTTGCTCAGTCAAATGAGAAAAAAACAATGAGAGAAGACAATGTATATTCAGGTTAATAAAGAAATTTGTTCAATGATACATGTTAAAATTTGGAAGGGTTTGCTGATGCCCTTTTATTGCTGTTCACAGGACAGTTTATCTGTCAATTTTTTCTATTTTGCATGCTAATGATAAATCAAAGCTGATCATCTTGTCATTGCTCTTGACCCTGACTTAGGATAGTCTAACAACATAAAATACCTTCCCTTTTTCTCATTGCTTATGTCTTCTCCCAGCATTCCAAATAACAAGCTGCTGTTGTGATATGAAAATCCTTTTAAAGAGGGAACCATCCAGACTCTATTGACAGCACAGGAAGAGACATGCTTATCTTCTGTTGGCCACTTTGAAAACTCAGTCTGTGTATTTTCATCCATTTGAATTATGTTGCTTTGGTCCTTCTGAAAGCAATGCAACCATTATTACAGTAATGAGAAAAAAATCTATTACAAGTTTTGCAAGACACAGTACTTTCAAAATTGTGGCATTTTAGAAGTGTGGGCATTAAATTTGTTGGCCTCTGCATAATTGGGCTACTAAGAAGCTGTATTGGTATTGTTCTAGAAAGTTAAAAATGTGATTTTAAAGTGTTTTTGTGATGTCATTAGAACAATGCATGCTCTAAGGAGAGCAAATGCTGAAACATGAGAGTCCTAATTCTCCGTCTGAGAGAGTCTGCATTTTCATTTGGGTGAGCTGAGGCTGAGGGAAGAGGGACTTTCATTTGACTTGTGGGCTTTGGGATTTTTTTTGGTTCCAGCACACACATACGAATGTTTGAGCACTGATGAGGCACAGTCCAGTTACTCTGCTGACAGCAAATGCAAGCAAAAGGCCAGACCATGACATGTGTCCTATCCGCTCTGACCTGTGGCCATCATCTGGCCCTACTCCTTCTTCAGCCCTGCTGAGAAGGGATAGCCAGGGAGAGGAGTAGGCAAAAGGTTTGTCTCACTCTGTCACTGCTGTATGTGCAAAGAGGTGAATCCTCTGGCCTTTATGAAGGCTGTTAGGTTGACCTTTTTTTTTTCTTTTCTTTAATCAAGGCAATGTTCATTTTTCCACAAATAAAGTGGCAGATCTGTTTACTTTATACGTACATCCTAGACTCAGGAAGGTTGAAATCTCCCTGCAGCATAGCGGTTCCCTTTTCATGTCTAATGATCCCTCCTCATTGCTAGACTAATAAATGGGAAAATGGGTGCAGATTTGGTATTTAACTGAATATCTTCACTCCATGAATAGTCATTACATTCCCTGTAACCACAGAGAAGTAGCAGTGCCCTTAGAAGGTAGAGAACTGATTTTCTTTCTTCCCCAGTCTTTTTAAAAGACTGGTCTTTTTCATTCACTATTGGTAGTGAATTAGGAATTTGCTGTATCATTGTTAACTAAGCGGAATAAAGACAGTCTGGAAATAGAAATGGCTGCAGCCTGTGAAGATAGATGTCAGCTGTTGCTCAATGTCATTATGAAACTGTGAAGTCATCAGAAATAGTCCCACAGGGAATGTGAATGTTGGGCACAATGCTGGGTTTCCAGACTGAAAATAGAGAGACAGAAACCTGGGTAAAGAAAAGAAGAGGAATATCACATGACATAAAAGCTGCTCGAGTTCTTTTTGGCACACTGGAAGTTTTTGGCTGTTGACAATATCTGATACCCACAGAAAAGATACATGAAGATCCATGACCAGTAAGTGCACTCTTAATCCAAGATGGTCTGTACAGTTTCCCTATGCTCAGTGGGAACTTTCTCCACATTAACACTGAAGCCATGCAAAAACATGACCCTTGAAAGTGAACAGGAGGAGGAGATTTAGGGAAGGATAACTTATCTTGTTAATGACACCAAGGAATAAGACACTCAAGAGAAATCCAATAGCTTCAGCAGTACAGGTCCCGTTACCACTGTCAAGGATGAGAAGGAAAGCCTTTAAGAAAAAGAGGCAATAAATTTGTTTTCCAACTCCTTTATAAAAAAGCCTGAGGGAACAAGATCTTACAGTTGGAAAGAGTCTTAATGGCCCAAAACTCAGCCCAGACATTGGAACAAAAGCTAT
This sequence comes from Pomatostomus ruficeps, assembly GCA_013400735.1. Classification (NCBI taxonomy): domain Eukaryota; kingdom Metazoa; phylum Chordata; class Aves; order Passeriformes; family Timaliidae; genus Pomatostomus; species Pomatostomus ruficeps. The sequence goes on from VYZT01063962.1 coordinate 67,682, forward strand.
AGTCATCACATTTCTTTGCTTTCCGGACAAAAAACTTATTATGTAAAAAGAAGAATAAAACTCAAGGGCCTGGGATATGCCAATAAGCAAATCTCCCTTTACTCAGACAACAAAAAAACAGATCAGGAGAGAGGACTAAATGCAAGACTTCAAAGGGCAGCCTGTTAGCCCATCAGACCAATGTGGGTTTGAGATGAAGATCCACCAGTTTTTCACCTACAGGAAATGACACCATCTGTGCCCTTTGGAGTTTCTCTTGTACCATCAAAGCCAAAAATTCCGTGACTTCCATCAGAAATTAGTGCTATTGTAAAAATGAAGGATATCTGCTTATTCATATAACATGATTCAGCTTCTTTTGCTTCCAGTAATGTTGAAATCACTGCTGAGTGCTTGTTGTTGTGATGCTTCAGAAGAGAAAGAAAGGAATAGAGAAGTTAGTAGTTGAAATACTTGTTATTGTATTACTGCCTCAGGAATATTTCTGTATCACTTGTTTGCCATAGACAGGGAAGTCAGCACCGAAGGAGAAGGTAACTGGCACTCATCATTGACAGAAAAAGAGGCAGTGTGTGAAAAAGTACTTTTACTTACAAACTAATACCGGAGAATCCTAATGAGGCTGCAGGATGTCAGCTGTAGAAAGCAGCAGCCAAATCTCACCGATTTTCATGAAACTTAACAATATAAGGCAAAGAATGTTCTTTCCTTTTAATGCTCCAATAGGTCTTTATTTGTAACTGAAGGGTACTTCTGTGAAGAAATCATTTGAATCGTTGTAGTAAAATGCAGAGCTCCCAGGAGAGGTAAGGAAACCCGAGGAATGTTTGATGCCTCCACTGAACATAATTTTTGCCCGCTGATGGAACGCTACTTCTGGGAAGAACAAGTTCAGACCTGAGCAAGCAAAAGGATGATTTTCACTATACAGAAGTGTGACATATTTTCTGCAAATAAGGCTCAGATCCAGCTGATCCCTCATAACATTAATCCCATGAAAACGAAATTTAAGGCAGTGATTCAGGCATGTGTCTGTTTGAAACTCTAAATTGAGAACTATTGTCTGTGAATAGTCCTGTTTTCCACAGTTTTGTATGGCGATAAATGTTTATGTTACCTACAGAAGAATAACACCACATATAGCTGACTATACTCATTCTTAACACAGTTAAAGGAGGAGGGCTAGTTAAGGTCATGAAACAGGCTGCTCTGAAGATACAGCTCCATTTTATCTATTTTAAAAATACATAAAGAACCAATGTTTCAATATTGTATTATTCAATTGTATTTATTAAACTAATAGCAGGAATAGAAAAAAGCGTTAGTCTAGCCAAATCCGCTAACACAGATAGTGAACAAGCCTCAGACAGCTCAAAATTGTGAAGGCTATACAACAGCTGTAGAGAGCAAGTAGCATCATCTGTAGTATGTTTTGGAAAAAAATATTAGAGAAAAGAAGTTGCAGGTGATAAGATGATATCACCCTGCACAAATGTACAATTACACTAAAAAAAAAAAATCCCCCCCAAATTGTTTACTTGATTTATCTACATTTCAGTAGTCCATTCTTCAGCCTTTTACTATAGAATTTCAGTAACCCACAGGTAGCGTACATACAGACTTAGGGATACCAGAGCAAAGCTTAAGATAAAAATTAAATGTGCTTGTGCAGTGAAAAGGATTTTTTCATTATAATATCTGGGCTGCCTTACTGTGTCTGTGACCAGAGAATCTAGACTTGAAGAAAGGATAATTTCTCTTGTTTCAAACGAGCAAATGACAAGGAAGCTCAGTTACAGCATTCTGTCTTTTAACACCATGTTTCATTCTAGATGACCTACACTGTAGTTACTTAGTATTCTGAACACCCAACATATTCTGTTTACAAAGAACCACAGAAAGTACTAATTGTTTTCTTCTAATGTTCTTTCTAGTTTGCATGACACTGCAACTATAATTCTGTATTTGCAGTTACAGCAGTAGTAAGAAAAGATTGTTTCCCCTAGAAACCCAAAGACCCACCTTTTGAATGGAACTCATTGCTTCTAGAGGTTGTGCTTTGCCTGCTAGCAAACATCTGCCTCCAATTTCTATGCAGATGCTCTTGATCACATGTAGCTGAGTCATGTTTCTTCTGGAAACACAGGCAGTGAATTCTCTAAATATCGAGCTTACCTGATCTACTGAATGGGCACTTACTCGCTGCTTCCTGTGCTGGGGTACAACTGGTGGCAGCAATGCTGCTGTGTTCTCAGCTTAGATGTCTGCAGTGGGGTAGTTCATAGCCTGATGTGCAATCGCCTTTAAGAAAGGGATAAAAATACGTTCCTCAAAGAACCTCACAATCTTACGGAAATTCCCTCTCTTCCACAAAAAACACCTTCCCATCCCCTTGCCAGGTCTCAGCGCTTCTGACTCAAACAGCATCTAGTTTCTTCCCTTCCACAGCCATCACCAGGAACCACTGGGGATTATTTACAGTGCTGACACTCTTGCTCTCACGTGGGTCCCAAAGCTGTCTGTGGCAACTTCAGCTTAAGAGTGCAGCTAAGCTTGGCAGAACTGCACTGGTGAACTGGGGAGCAGTGACAAACACGAGCACTTAGTGACACCTGCAGCTACTTCCTTTGAGAAAAAAGCTCATTTGTGTTAAAGCGAGTTTTGCTTAAATAATCTGCTTTTGAGGTCATCAGCTGAAGAAGTAAAAGGTAGGGACAGAAGTGCTGTAAACAAATAATATGATAATTATAACTCATTGCTGTATGTTTGCCCCAGTTAAGAACTCTGTGTTCAGGTTTTTCTTCAGCGTTATTGACTTGTCAACATTTCATCTGACCTAATAGGTGCAGTTGTGTGATGCAAGTCACTTGCTCCTTTGCTCAGTTATTTCCTCCCTGTTCAGTGAATACTTAGCCAGTCTAAAAATAAATGTGAATTAGCCTGTAAATACCAGGTTTGGACTGCAGGCTGTTAGGTAGAAGCAAATTCAGCCAACCATTGTGCATGTGTGATAAAATGAAATCTGTGCATTGATTTTTCCCCTGCTTTGAACTCTAGGCCGTCTTGTATTTCTGGCTGCTGCTAGAACAATGAGGTTGTATCTGACAACAGAAATGGACTTTAAAAGGCAGAATATAAATATTTGGAATGTGCCCAGGGAGAAGAGTCCTGCTTCTTCCTTTTTGCAACAACAGTCGGTCCTGCTCTTCACTGAAAATTCGCCGAAGTTCAAGTTATTGTTTTTGAACTGAAGAAACAAAGCAAATGAGAAAATGTGCCACCTTGAAAACAGATCTCCTGCAGTGAATGCAGAAGTTCAGTAGCAGGGACTTGATCCTGAGTGTTCTGCGGTGTCAGGGGTGGTGGAGGCTGCTGCAGAGCCTGGGAGCTGCATGGCTGAGCTCAGGAGGTCCCTGCAGATGGGTAACACCAGCCCTGGTACAGCGAGGTAGCTCTGAAGCTGTCATCCTCCACCTGCTCGTACTGCTGAGGAGCTCATTCAGACTAACGAGAAAACTCACAGCAATACAGGAAGTTACAGTACCTCCTTTCCCCACCACACCAAAGGAAAGCAGAGCGTGCCCTGCCTGAGGCTGCCTGTGGCTGGTGCTGCACCATTGCTGTTCCTGTGCTTTCCTCCCGGCAGTGTGAGTGCCGCCTGCTGCGCCTGCAGAAAGCGTCTCACCTGTGCCTGCCTGGGCACCGTGCCACTTGTGAGCGGCATGCAGGAGATTATGAGCTCTTTGTAACCTTCTTTAACCTCCACCAGGCTCCCATTTTGTTTGTAAGCCCGGTCTCTCCTGCTATCTTAATTGCCCCCACATTCCACATTTGGCTGCAGTTGCAACCAGTGATGTTGCAAGGGTTTCCATAGTAGGGTACTAAACCTTGATGACCCTTGGTTATCGGGAAAAACTTATCTTGCCTGCTGTTTTCAAGAGAAGAAGAGATGCAGAAGGCAAAGCTACGTCAGTGAAGGTCCATGAATACTTTAAAGGCTCCCCAGTTCCCTGGCAAACAGTGATCAAAAGGAAAAAATTCCAAAGCTGGGAAAGGCAAATATCGGGGGGGTTTCTTGTCTAATTCTGTTTATTTCTTGTGCAACTGTAACAGAAACTTTTGCAAAATCTCTGTGCTGTATCTCAGCCATATCTGCTCCTTCATTTACACACCGCCAAATGCATAGAAAATGGAAAGTGTAGTGTTCCAGCAAAGGAGGATGGTTGTGTGTGTGTGTAGATAAAGGCAGGCATTTAGGATTGGACAGGGACAGGAACTGCTCTGACTAGACACTTGGACCACAAGGTTCTACTTCCTTATATGTTATCAGACTGAATTTTTGTGTGAAAGAAATACATCTTGGGGCTGCTGAAGGGAGGGAAAAAGGTTCATCCCAAAACCTACCTCAGGCCAAGGGAAAATAAGGAAATACAGGTCCATATACAAACTCAGTTTTCTGGCAGGCATAAAACTGAAAACTTTCTATGTCTGTATCATCATCTAATAAAAAATGATACACTAAAGTTGACTGGACACACAGGAACTCTAAGATAGCAGCAAGCAGATCCAAATTTGAATGCCTGCCTACTCATTTTTTTTCTCCTTCACATTGATGTTATCAGCAATGACTCCAGAGTCAGATTTTAGGTTAGTATTTATTAATATGTAAACCTACATGTTCAAATAAGTAATTTTCAACAGTTAACTAATTAGTAGCATGGTGTGATTTATGGAATATTAACATTACTTAAGAATGATGTGCTCTACTCCCTCTTGTGAAGTTTTGTTTCAGGAGGTAGACACATTGTCTACAGCATTTCTTTCATTTTACCTAAATTCTTATTCCATCTTGGCTTAACCTGATTTTCATAAGACCCTGGTTTGTGTTTGTCTCTTTGGACAACCCACAGCTAAATTAGCGTCTGTCAGGCAAGATTGTGTGATGTTACACATTACCTTAGGACTCGGAACACTCTGTCACTCGGCATAAACCAAAGAGTTTCAGCTCCAAGAATCTGGAAGATTTCTCACTTGTGAAGTGTTTTGATTCCCACCTCAAAGCCACCAGCATGTTTGATACCATTGGGCATCTTCATTCAAATGAAGAAAAACACTTGAAATCATAGAAATATAACAATATTAAGCCACAACCTTTGCCAATGAAGTCTAATCCAATAAATGATGTGATATTTCTACCCTTAACTCCCAAGAATCATAAATATTTCTAATGGGATAACTAAATCAATCAGATCCCTGACTTTTTCCACACCATGCAAGAACCATAAACTTCAGAAACAGTTTATATTTGTCTGTTACTAATTTAAAAATAGAAAGCAGAAAGGCATCATGTTCTTGAGCAGTGTCTTACAAGTAGTTTGCAAAGTAATCGTGGTCAATGTGCTCCTGGTACAATGCCTATGAGCAGATGCTTGTAGTGCTCTACTTACTTCAAAGCAGCTTTGTGCATGCCTCAAGAAGTCATTTCGTGGTCAGGCTTGAAAAACTTGGTAACAATCAAGTGTTGAATGTGATTCAGAGGTAAAATAGCAAAAAGCACTGAGCATGGTTTAGGCATCCAGTCTCAGGTGAGCACTTTCTCGTGTCACAGCCTGGGAAGCCAAAATGCATATTTTTTCCAATATGATCTGGCATGAGTTTTACTGAAATCATCTTTCTTGTTTTTCTTTGCAGCCCCTTTCACAGTGCTTCCTACCCAATTTTGCTTCTCTGCTCTTTCCCTCAGCACCTTCACCTGACTCTCCCATTTTCCTGATGACCATTGTATATCAACTATTTAACAAGCTGGTGGCCTGACAGTGCCCTGAACGGCTCATTTGCAAGAGCAGATTTGTCTAATGTCTTCAATTCATGAATAATCTCTTGAGTTCTCTACTGACATCAGTTTCTTTTCAGTGCAATTAATTTCATCTACAGTGAACACTCCCTGGCAAAGCTTGAAGTCTTGGCTTTCCTCTTGCCTTCTCTTGCCTTCCTTGAGTTTGTGTTGCCTCTCACTGCTCTTCACTGCATACCCTGTCCCTTGATAGTCTCCTCCACAACTTTTGTTTATTCATTTTCTGCTTTATCATAACCATCTGTTATGGTTATGGACAAGGACTCCTCTTTTAACATTTTCCTTTGTAATCATACCTGTTTCACAGGCTTTCTTATTGGTACTGCCTGATGACTGTGCTGATCTCTCAGCCTGCTACAGAAGAAACCCAGCATCTGCTCATGCAAATCTGTGCCAATGCTGTGTTTATTACTCCCTCCAAACCACAAAATTTTTCCTCGAAACAAATATTGTCAAAAGGGAAGTGAGACTGAGTGGGACAGTCGGTAGAAACAACACATCCAAATGAACATGCATTATTTTGCGGTGTATCCCGTGTCTCATTCAAATACCTCTTGGCATATGCAAAAACTGCCCAGGACGCATGGCTCTGCTACCTTGCCTTGTGCCCAGCTGCCTGCCTCTGTAGCCCGCTGGCTGCTCTCCTTCCCCTAGCGACAGTATTTGTGTTGACGTTGCAGTGGCAGTGCCTGGTAACAGGATCCGCTATTTACGTGTCCTGCAGGACATGACTCCTGCCCCGGCCCTGCTCTCCTGCAGGGTCTCCTGCTCCGTACACTGAACCTCTGCAATTATTTAGATGAAAGATGCAAAGAGTCGAAACCTTGTCGGAAACAGAGTAGGCAGCTGTTGATACAAACTTTTTTAAGTTAATACTATTCCCAAGTTTCTTTTCGTCAGTAAAAAAAAAACATTCGCTCTACTGGATCTGGGTAGAATTCACGGGGATAATCAGCAATTACAAGCAGATCACAATTACTAATTCACTGCAGCATTCCTGGAACATACTGTTTCCATTCCTGGATTGTTATATTGGCATTTAAATTATTAAAGCTGCATAATAAGTCATACGTTCTCCCTGGAGGGCCTGAAACATTCTGACATTTCTATTAATGAAAATGCTTAAAAAAGACTTTTTTAAAAAAGTTTTCATGAAGTGCCATAGGAACATGCAACCATGTTAATAGGCAACTACACGTCCACTCAATTTAGCAAAAGTTAGCAACTTTAAAATAATGCAAGCTTGTTGGGATGCCTTTGAGAGCATTTCTCATTTCTTCATTCAGATATGTATGTGTTTATGCAGGCTTCTCAAGTCAAAATCAGTTCTCTTGAGTTACTATTTTTAAGGAGTGCTTAAGATTAGTGCTTGGTTTAGTACAAATTCTTTACAGCATTGCACTGCAATGTGTTTTTCCAGTCTTGCTCTTTAACCCCCATACAAGTGACTTGGTTTGGATGAAAACTGATTGCGATGTCCACGTTCTGGTGTTCCATCCCAGCCTGCTTCCTTCCCTCCTCCACACAGGCGGGGTTGTTGTGCTTGGCTGCCTCTTGCAGGGGCTCGAGAGGCACAGAGGGCCAGTATCTCCCCCCGTTCCATGCCTGTGGTGCTGGGGGACGCAGCTCCCTGTAGCCACAGCGTCATGGGGGCATGAGTGCCAGGCATGCCACTTCTTACTTTTTCCACCTGAATTTAGGTTTATTGCAATTATTTTTTCTGCAAATGTGGAAGCCGCTCCAGAAGAAACCAAACAAGTTCACTCAGTGATACAGGAACTGGTCCAGTGTCGACTGAAGCCAAAGAAATGTTTCTGTTGATTTAAGAGGAGGCTGGGTGTGGGGAGGAGGAGGAGGAGTGCCAGAGAGGCTGATAGGCAGCTGCTCTGCCTGTGGCCAGAGAGGCCGGTCTTCTGGTGGGCAGGTTCCAGCATCTCCACCACCAGTGCTGGGGTTTTTCGTGTCCAGCTTTAAGGAAAGAGCAATGGTTGTTCATGTGCAATATTGAAATTTGCAAAAACAAAGGTGTTGTGCAAGACCTGACGTTTATTTTACTGTGAGATTTCTTGTCACGCTCTGTGCTAATAGGGTGCACATCAAAACATAATCCACTGGTTAAAGCCTCTCTCTTGGGACAGAGATACTGTCTCTTATTCTCTCAGGACCTGGGTTATTGTTAAGTTTATTCGAATCAGGTAGTTCCTTGCCCTGAACTTTCTGGGCTACTTGTCCATGCAGTATTTTTAGTATGTGTGCCTGTTAATCTTCCTATGGGAAATTGCTTACGGTGTTACACTGTGAGCTGAAGGGGGAGGTGAGCAGAAATAATGATGAATGACTTGGTGGGATGGTTCCTGCTGTTGAATGACAAAACACACCTGAGGTGAGAAGCAAATCCTGTAGGAGAAACCAGAACAAGCTTGGTGCTCCTGCCTGCTGATGGAGAACAACCGACTGTGCCTGGTTTCAGCAGTGCACGGAGAAAGGGAAGGTTGGGAAGGTAATAAATACCCTGACCTGGCACCATCTGAGGGATTTAGGCTGCCTGCTGCTGCTGCTGAGAGTCCATAGCAGCTGGGTGCCTCATTCTTGGGAGAGTTTTTGGAAAAAAAATCTCTCCTAATTGCACCAAGGAAAACCAGTAACGAGTGTCAGCCTGAGTATACACTAAAAAACCAGATCAATTAGTTCAATTTGTTTGATGTCAATTTATTAATTTCTATATGCATTTTATTATTTGGTAGAAATTCTTCAGTTTGCCCACTGAGAAGGTATCTGAAGGCTTACAGATGTAAGAGCATGACTCAATGTCATTTTTAGCAAAGCAAATTAACCCTGCATTTGCTGAATGATACGGGCTTGTCATTTTTCTTGTCAACGTTGTTTTCAAGCAGACCAGCATTCCATATATAATTTTCTTCTTTTAAATACCTTCATAGAAGACAGATTGCTTCCCATAAATTTAGGTCCATATTTTGTGCACAGGACTCTTACCTGAAAGCACATCTCAGATATCAGTAAGTATTTTCTGAGGTAGAGTAGTAGTACTTCAAATGGTGTGAATAAGCAGTAAATTTATGTTACTAACGCCAGATCGTCCAGTGTCCTGCTAGTTGTCCATCACTGTCCACTCAGATGTCCATCTAGTCTTGCAGCTCCTTTGGACAGCTGAGGGACTTTTGTGGAATGACTTGTCCACTGCAGAGGTTTTGTCTGTTTTCAGCAGTGTTACTGCAGTGGACATGGGAATCACATGCTCCCATATTGGCCAGGAGCATTATCCTGTTTGTTTAAAAGCTCTTATACTGCTTAGCATAAGTTTTCCTTTATTCAGTAAAATAAAAAAAAAAGAAGATTTAGATTCGAGGATCTACATTTTGCTAAATTTGTATTATGCAGAGACATGCACAGACCTCTTTTTTTGGTAGACTGCACTCAATTGTCTTTCCTCATGATGGTGCCGTATTCCTCCTGCCAGGGTGAAAAGCCTCCAATCATTTTCTGAAAATTTATATAGAAATGGGATATCTAAATCCACACACTGAAGGTCAGCATGGGGTCTTCTTTATTTCTATGCTGCTACTGCATTTCCCATTATGTCGTTTCTACATACTTAAACTCTCAATGCACATTGCAAAGACACCATTATCATGAAGGTCATGTAAGTCCACAGCCAGGCAAGAAACTTCACTTCAGACAACATCCTTAAGAACTCCAGGCCATGTTTTGTCTCTGTTAAACATCCTTCAGCAAGGTACTGTCTCTTTCTTTTTAATAGTCTTTGCCTCTTACCACTGACAACTGAATGTGGGCATCTCTGCATGTCTCTATTGCTCCCAGACTGGCTGTGGCCTCTAATTGAGACTTGGGTTTTTCTCAGCAGTGAAAGAGCCACGGAGTCCCTAACCTATTAAAATCGTATTTAAATTAAAGAGAAGCAGATGTCATGTTCTGGTGGAGAACAGCCCTTAGATACAGAGCTCTACTTTTGCACATGGGGCCTAATTGGTTTATATGATGGTTCCTCTTGGGATATTTGGTACTCGGATCAGTAACCCGGGGCCACGTTGTGCTTACGCTTTTATTTGTGACAGCCACCACTAACATCTCACTGCCTTTCATATAACATTGTGCTTCTGAGCCCTTGTGGTGTACGCAGAAGTGGTTCAGCTTTGCTGAAAGGTGCAGCTCCTTCCTCCAGGACAGCATCATCACAGTTGTCATTTATTTCCACTCTATTGTCACATACCCAGTGATGAGGCTTAGTTACCCAACAGCCATGATCTGTCTGCACAGAAATGCCGGCCCAAGGAAAACTGGTTCTTACCTCCACAGTTGTCAAAGGGTGTCCCTGCTAAGCTAAGCTGTGACATAATGAATTACGTCAGTAGCTATTTCTAGGAGGAGCTACCTTTATGTATAAACTCTGCGGTTTGAGAAGCTTGCGTGAAAGGTTGGGTTTTTTTCATTATAATTTGTATTTGTGCTGCTGGTGCACGCAGATGAATTTTGGCTCCCGATTTTCTTCTCTTTTTTTCTTTTTTTCTGCTACGTCGCTGCACTGCTCTCTGTTTTTCAGACAATGTGCCAAACTCAAAATTAATCCAGTGTCAGGAGAGCAGTAAGAATTACCAACGAGGAAGACTAAAGCAAGGTGCAGTTTGTAAATACTGGTAGCAAAGGAAGGAAATTCACTTTTTCTCCCACTTCAATCTATCAAGTCCCTTGGGTGAATTATTCATGCTGTTTCCAGCCCTGGCTGTATTAAAAAAGGTGTAGCAACAGCACAGCCTCGCCTGAGAGTCATTTTCTTCCTTGAGCCTTTCACACATACTCCAAGGGACGGCTTCATAGGAATGACCTTTTTTTAATCCTATGGCCTCCTTTCATGCGGCTCAATCCCTGCAACTGCAACACAAATCCAACAGAATAACCACCGTAATGAATGTGGCTCAGTTGCTGATGTCGCTGGTGTGTATCTGCTCCTTTTGCTTTTTTCCCCCCTCAGAAGGAAAGCAAAGAATAAAGACCAGCTGGGGAGACTCACATCGCTTCATGTCATTTTTCTAATTAGCCCTTAGGATTCTTCCAGGAGTCTCCAGGGGCTGAGCCTAATCAAAGGCTGGAGATACTGTCAGGAAGCAGTGCGTTCATTCGGAGAGTGTGCTTTCCTCCTGACACTGCTTGTACTTCCTTTCAAGTTCTTTTAAGAATGCTTTTAATTCCCTTATTGCTCTTTTTAACCTCCTTGTTTTTCTGCTTCTGTCGAGGAGCAAAGGAATAGGAAGTCTCAGCAGTTTCTTCACGTATCACAATACCAAGGGAGAAAAACTGAGAAGTAATAGGACTTAGAAAGCATATCCTTCTTCAGTCCAAGGATGAAGCAACTGATTATTCCGCCTTTTAAGCAAAATGCAAAATGACAAGGCAAATCCCCCTCAGGTTCCATGTATTTGTATTAAAGCTGCGTCTTTTGAAGCATATGTGTTCAGTGGTATGTTAAAGTTGGGTCAGTGGTATGTTAAAGTTGGGTCAGTAAGATTAGGGCTCAGAAATGGTCCGCAGAGTTATTTTGTGAATCTCTTTTGTGCATAGAAGTAATCTCAAATTCCACTTCAGATACCAGTAAGTATCCTCTGATTATAAGCTGATGTATGTCATTCTTGTCCCAGTACTGTAATTTAGTGAGACTTTTTAATTGTGATATGAAGAAGAAAGATTTAATGGCAATTTTGAATACGATTTTATTTAAGAAAAACCATTACTAAAATGGAGCTTTGTCCTGCAAAACCAATCTGGGTCATTTCTCAGCATGCTCTGAAAGTGAAAAACGATGGACCTGTCAGTCAGGGAGCACAAGCTCTTTGAAAGCAGACACCTCTTACCAAACTTCATCAGGAAAGAGTGATGCTCCTAGGTGTCTAAGCACAATGCATTCAGTTTGTTCACGAACCACCCAGAGATAACTCTCATGTCAGTTCAGTCACGAATTCAGGAAGAATTCTGTCCTTTCTTTAAAAATAAAACAAAAAGTTTAGGGTTTTGAACTGAAAAAAAAGTTCAGCTCAAAATCACTTTGGTTCCTTTTGTTAGTAGAGGCTGGGTATCCATTCCCCAATCTAGTATCTTCTTTAGGAACAATTTTCCTACTTGGATTTCCATCCCACTTGTTTTATTTGCGCTTTGTGCCTTGGCAGAGACAAGGTATAGGAGCAGAAGACTTTTTCATAGCAGTCAGCAGTCCGCTCTGAGTTCCCGTTTTTGCAGTACTTTCTGTCTTCTGAATTTAGGAGGACTAATGAGAACATAGAAAAGAGGTGGCAGCATGTGCTACAACACTTTGCAAAAAATTGAGTTCATTTCGCACAGAAGATGTGTGTGCTTGGGTAATCTTTACCTAGAGGCTGCCGTCTTTTTATCATCATGATCCTTTTGAAATGACTGGCTGGCGTTATTTATTTAGTAAATTATTTTTGTTGTTTCACGTTCTCTGGAAGTCTGCAGCCCATAGGAGGGACATGACAAATGTGTCTCCTCTTCCTAAGACAGTCGCAGGCTCTTCTGCAATAGGAGCCAAGTCTCCTTCAGCAATTCAGTTCCACATTTTCCCCACAGTTTTCTGCATCACAAATTTGCATGCTGAGGTTTCTTTTTCCCTGGCTTTAACCTCACTCCCACCTTCACCAGCTGCATTTGGTAGTGTCTAAGAGGCTCTGGTATTTAGGTGGTGCCAGTTCCCTGTTTTGTACTCTTAGCCTGCTGCAGGAACCTGGTTTAGGGTATCAGCTTGCATAACATGCAGTTTTGATGCTGCTGAAAGACAGATTTAGTGTTACTACAGTTATTGCTTTATACACAAGAATTCCTGAGAAATTACAACTGTATTCTTATCTAGCCCTGTTGTGCTTTTTCACTAAGAATATGCACTATATGCGTTCAGACTTTTACTGGGTAAATATGAATCAGCAAACCCACATATTCTTGCAATACAGCAGAAAGTTGTTGACAGTATTTTTTTTTTTTTAAATCAAAAAAAGGCCCAAACCCAAGTTCTGGCAGGCTTAGCGAGAGGGTTTTTTAAATTACCATTTTGGGGCATCCTGCCATCTTTCTCAGTGTACACTGCCTTCCTGTTTATGGCCCTCACTCCCCCAGAACCAGCGGTGCAGGGGGGGAAAGTTATGCCTGATTTGAAGCCAGCCTATGGAGAAAGGTGCGAGATAGAAAGAAGTTTTGTGGTAAATACAGATATGCTGTTTAAAAATAAATAATTTCTCTCAGCAATGCCTTTTTGGCTTGCTGAGCTTCCAGAGAGCGCTGAGGGCTATGATAAGTTGGCATTGCTGCTGCGGTATCGTAGCAACTCCAACAAATCAAGACTGTGCCCTCAAACAATGAATCATTCATTTAGAAACCATATCTTCTCTTTTCCTTACTTGTGAAAGATTCATTTCTTTCAGGAGGAAAATTTATATCCACGATACAGACGTAGGCTGCACAATACCTCGTGGAGCGTGTACAATAGCTTCGGAGGGATTGCTCAGGGCATTGCCTTCTGCCAAGGCAGTCATTTTAAAGAAGTCTGAAAGAGGCAGCAGTGGTGGCTGTTTGGATAGCTGCCACTCTCCAAAGCTGCTTGCCTTCAACCTCTGCATTTTACCTGTCTTGCTGAAGGGAATTAACAGCACATGGTTGTATCTTTGGGTTTAGCTGCTTCTAGTAAGGTAGGTGAATCACCTAGAGAGCCAGCAGCTGAAAGTAGTGACACTGCCAAGTTAGTTACTAATGATCTGCCTCTAACAAGCATCTAAGCTATAAACAGGAGGAAAGGAAAAAAAAAAGTAATTATTTTCTTACTAGGAAATCCAAGCTGAGACCATTGCTAAGAAACATCAAAAGAGTCAGCTTAAAACACACTAAGTCAGATTTCCTAAACTCTGCTAGACAGCTTTGAAATCGAAAATGTCTGAGAACCACTGTAAGAAGCCATCTGAATGAGAAGGCTGTGAAGAAGAAAAGTGCCTTTCCAGGTCTGTGTCCAGTTGCTGAATTAGTAACAGCATCAGAGCACAGGCTTTCTTTCTCCTTTGATGTGCAGATTGAAAGAGCTTAGAACACATGAGCCAGTTCAGTTAAATACGAATTCAGAAGTAAAATGTCTTTGCACAGTAAGAAGGTGTAAAATTATTCTAGCTCTGCACTTAAGCCCTTCAGAGAAGTAATATAGTGAAGCAATTTGATTAAATTAATTAATACAGACATATGCCATACTTAGGCTTGTTGGCAACAAACTAAACAATAAAAAAATTACTAGGGCATCCAGTGTAATCAAATTTTATTATATTTGTCATGCTAATCCTTGAATATTAGTTCAGGTTTTTCAGAGTTGACAAACTTCCAGATTCAAAAATTGAAAACAATTTGCTTCAAAGGGTTAAAAAAATACAAACCTTTATTTTTTTAAGCTAATCAACAGATATTTTTAGATCAGATGTAGATTTTTTCTTATTGCTCCAGTAATTCTAAAGCATTATGGCTGCTGTGTTGCCTTTTTTCTTTAATTTGCGTATGGCAAATTTTTCAATCCTCATTGAAGGATTTGAAAGATAAGGTGAAAGAAAACTTGGCAAAAACATTTCTTCTATATATGGCTGACATTGTCAATAAAGAAATCCTTATTTCCCCTTTCTCTGCTTCATTTTTTTGTTTTTATTCCAGAGCTGTACAGGAGAACAATGATGAGTGAATAAAAGGGTAGTTTCATTGGCAAGTACTTTCTTTTCTTCATTGGACACAGAGTGCCTGATAATTCAGTTAAAGTACCTTACATGCAATGTTTTCATATCTGCATGTGCTGGTTTTGGCTAGGATAGAGCTAAATTTCTTCATAGTAACTGGTATGGGGCCATGTTTTGGATTTGTGCTGAAAACAGCGTTGATAATTCAAGGAAGTTTTAGTTATTACTGAGCAGTGCTTGCCCAGAGCTCGGGCCTTTTCTGCTCTACCCCCCAGCCGGGGGTCATGGGGTGCACAAGAAGCTGGGAGGGGACACAGTCAGGACAGCTGACCCCAGCTGACAGAAGGGATATTCCAGACCGTATGACATCATACTCAGCATACAAAGGTCTGAGGAAAGAAGAAGGAAGAGGGGACATTTGGAGTGATGTCATCTGTCTTCCCAAGTTACCTTTATGCATGATGGAGCCCTCCTTTCCTGGGGATGGCTGAGCACCTCCCTGCCCGTGGGAAGTGGTGAATGAGTTGCTTGTTCTGCTTTGCCTGTGTGTGTCTTTTGCTTTTGCTAATAAATTGTCTTTATCTCAACCCCCGAGTTTTCTCACTTTCCCCTTCCCATTCTCTCCCCCATCACGGTGGGGGACAGAGTGATCGAGTGGCTCTGTGGGTTTGACCCCAGCTGATGGTCTGGGGTCAAACCACAAGCACTGCTCCCTCACAGTGTGCAAAACTTTAAACGCAGCGACTATCGGTGCTTTGTTTTAACCATGAAGCAGTGGAGAAATGAAATTACCTCAATCCTTCACTGCTGTCTTAGGGAAGCATCAGGTTATCTGTTGCACGTCACTGTAGCAGAGGACAGTAGACAAGTGACAGATAAGCTCTTTTGAAAAAGCTCGTGGTGATACCTTTCAAAGCTATAGTGTCCCAGTTTGTTGGGGTTTTTTACATGAGGGCTTTTTGTTCCTATTTTAAGGTAAGGGAAATAATATATACTGGAAAAGTAATGATTGGGGTTGAATCTACTTTATATCCAGCACTTGGAAAGGCCTTCTGATTCGCACTAAACTATAAAGGTGTATCTCTGGTTATAGGATCATCACTGGTACACACCCAAATTTCAGTCAGTGCATTACAGCCTTTAGTTTATTTTCTCTCCTTTCCATCATCAGAAGAGAATGGAAACAGTATTTATAGTTATCATAGTGTCTTAATTAAAACTAAATATGTGCAGCAGTGCTAAGCATATATAGAGGAGGCACTCTCTATGCTGAAAGGTCTGGTCCTTGAGGAGCAAGGAGATTAGAAGAAAAGACTCCTGCAGTATTTGCAAATAAGTCTGTGGTCTGGCTTCCAGTTCTTTAGAATTACATGGTGTATGTGCATTATTTTGTGTTCACCATCTGGTGAAAAGTCACTGTCTTTCTAGGGAATTGCTTGTATCCTCTCTCTTCTTTGGCAAATAAGGGAGACAGGTTTGAGAGGTTAACCTCTAGCAGAAAGGTCTGTAAATGTGGGACTGTTCACTACGGAAGGAGGCAAACCACCTCATTTTCCAGTTCAGATCAGCTCAAATTGTTTAGTTGAATTTCAGTTAAACAGAACTTCAGAGTAGTGGTTTTAATCACCACTGTCTGGTTTGGCTCCCAAATTCAAAAGTGTTAAAATCCCTGATAGAAGTGTGAGTTTTTTATTACATGTGTATGGATTTTATTTCATTTTTTGAGATTAATGCCTCCTTTGTCTCTTGGCCTCTAGTACCTTACAGTGCCACCTCTGAACAGAGCGCAAGAAGCACTGAGCTTCTCTAGCCAAAGGCGAAAGCAGTTTCTCTCTGTGGAACCCATGTGACTGCTTAGAACATTATATTGTCTTCACTTAGAAGGAGTGAATACTCCTTTCTCTCTATCAGGTACCTTCTAAAGCTGTTTATGCTTTATGTCTCTGGGGAGCAGAATGGAAGGTTTTCATTCATCATCTGCCAAATTGCCTGGATCAGAATTTCAGGTCTGGCATTTGAAGTCATGACTGCCCTCATGCCCATGAAAAAACTGAAGACACTTTGAAAGATTAAATGAAATCTTAGTCTTGATGACCTTTTCCTTGTTAGAAGAGATTGTTTTTTTGGACTATGGCCTCTGGCCTTCAAGTGTGGTATCAGATTTTTCCACCCGTGTGCTGTGAGTACTTAGTCATCTGGAAGTTCACTGCCAGACAAATCATAGCTCTGCCTTTCCTGTTGTCACTTTTTAGTACCATTCTTTGAACTATTCATGTGCCGATGAGATTTTCAGCATCAAATGCAGGGGAATAAAGTTCATGATTCCTCAGTGAACTGCTCACCACATATACTTCTTCAAAGGACTGAAAAAATGGAGATGGTAGACTCAGTTTTTAATTACTCATAAGAGGTCCAGTTTACTTCTCTTTCCTCCAGACATTTACAGGATGTTTATCCTCACTTTAGCAGTCATTCGCTGTCAGACATGCAGATGAACACCATTCCCAAAGGGGCAAAGTGAATAAACTTTGGTTCATTGACTGGTCTGTGGTAGGAAGAACAGAAAACTGTAAGAAACCTTCCCGTCTAGGTCTATTTGGCAAGAAAGAAAAAGGAAAAAAATACATGAGTTGCTGTCTTCAGGAATTCAAACCTTCTGCCCTGAAGTATATTAAATTTAGAAAACATATTAGCGTACCGCAAAACCCACAGGACAGATTTCAATTGACTCCACCTAGATTTTGGTGGCAAAACATCCTGGCCACATAAACCAGTGGAGCATTTTGTATGGAAATGTTGGCTTCAGCAGTTATTACTCACACGTCAAAACAGAAAGATTTATTCCATTTTCCATTTCAGTTTTCCTCCATCTTATAACCACATGAGGAGAGCTTCCTTCTTTTCAGTTTATCCAGATGCAAGTACCTATAGAAAGTTGGAGTGTGAATCAGTGAAGATTTCTTCCTGAATCTTCTTCCTGCTGCATTTTTCACAGAGAAGCTTGTTGGAAAAGATTGCTAGAGTCAGAGAGGATGCTTGGGATTCACTGATGAACCATCTGCAGCTGCGGTGGAAAACAAATGCAGCCACTTTTATGATCAGGCATTTTGGCTAAATTTGTCCCCGTATATTCATTTTCTAAAACTAGTACTTTAGAGCAGGTAAATGCATTGGAAGGGACTGTGGTCTAATGTGGTGAGACTCTGTAACCCTGGAAGTTCAAAAAGTGTAATGCAAACAAAAGAAAGTCAAGCAAAACTGAGTAATGAAAACACAAAGGGGGATGGTGTTCCGTAAAAGAAGTCTTTCTTTTCAGTGGACTGAGGTATCAAACGAATTAGGGTCTTTTTCATTCCTTGCCTAGTTTTTGAGCAAGGCTCAAACCATGTGGAGGCAGAGCAGCTGGCTCCTATACCTGGCTGGTGTAGGAGGTCTTGTGCCTTTCCCTATCTTTCTGAAGTTTAAGCAGGTGAAGAACACAGATCCTGTCACACACTCTTATTCAAGTAATCTTGGGATGCTGCACCCTTCCAAGCCTGAGCACCTTATCAAATGCAAAGTTCTCAAGATATTGCACATTAAAAAAAATACAACAAGAAGTCCTTAATCAAATTCCTCATTATCTTGATTTGCAGTGTACATACAGTTATCTCCATTGTATCTTTTAATATATATTCACCTGTTCTCTTTGCACATATAGTCAAGTAAGACCATGATACTGATAAAATATTGGTTTAACTGATGCTAAAGGAGATAGCTTGGGCATGGCTAATAAAAGCTGAAGCCAGCATGATTAAAAGAAAAAAAGAATAAAAAAGAAGGCAATACCTGTAAGCAAAACAATATTGAATGGTTCTGGCTGGTGCAATGCAAACACAGGGGAGAAAGAAGAGCTGGGTGCTGTGGTGGTTGAGAGCTCAGGAATCAAATAGGGGTTGTGTGGTTCTGACCCATCCCTCCCTTACAGGCTCTTTTGAAAGACTGTACATTTGCCCTGTTACTTGTTAAATGAAAGGGGAAGTGGAGAGGCAAAGAGGAAGCTGTAACCATAGTGTGGGGTGAAAAACACAGGACTATCAAAAAAACCCCAACAACCAAACCCAAAACCTGCCCTGACATAACAGAGTGTTGCACACATGTAGGAGGCTTTCAGCAGCACTGAAACATACTGCCTCAGAGGCTGGCCCAGCTGTTTGGTGTTAGAAAACAGCTGGAGAGCTAATGAAAAACACCTCTGAGACATGACCTGGAGGACCTAAGCCAGAGCCCTCTGCTGAAGTTGTTCTTTGGAACATCCCCTGCAAAAGGAGGTGAGGCCTCCTTGTTTGAAATCTGGTTTTGGGGGTGTTTTCTCGTCCTCGTGCTGTGTATTGTACTGAAATAGGGGGTGAAATGGGACAAGCAATCCAAGCTACATTAGTATCTGTGATAATAATTTAAAAACAAGATGTAGGCACTCCTTTGTTTTCCAGGCTGTTTCCCTACCTTCAAGTGCACAAGATACTTATATTGCTGAGAGGGATCATGCCACATCTTTTTGCCCTTGTTACCTTTGGAAGAAAACCAGTTTTCTGTTTCAGTGGTTAGAGACCTGTCTTCTAAACTTCAGCCAGATTGTATGCAAGCCCTGTTTATACCCATTTGTTCTAAGGCCGGCACTGTCTTCTGAATTAAATGACTCTTCTTCCCTGTTTTTTCCATCATGGTTATGTTGAAACAGAGCAGCCTCTCAGCCTTCTCTTTGCTATGGAAAACAACCTTTTCTGGTTTCCACTCACTTGATCAGGTTTCTCTGTACCCCTGGATCAGCTTAGTAAGCTTCCACTGAATTGGGGATGCTCTGAAAGCCTCCTTGATCCTGTGGAGAAGAAACAGGAAAAATATTTCTCAGTCTCTACCAGAAATGCCTCAGCAATTCTCCAAATGCATTTGCCTTTTTCCACGTGTGCATCACCCTGCCGGTCAGTCATTTGGCAGTATGTTAGTACACCTAGTCTAACTGACAAGTTTCTGGCTCATGCCAGAAATTCTTGTTTTTAGTCTCCAATATTTGGCTTGGCACTTTCAACTTTTTATTACACAAGTCTCAAAGCTATCTGTGCCTGTGGTGCTTACTAGATTTGCATCCTTAGCATATATGATCTGCATATTCTCAGTGTTTGTGATGTGGTGAATGAAAATTAATGAAAATGCTAAAGACTATCAGCTTGATCTTCAGCAGCCCCACCAGTAAATTCCTCTGAGGCCTGTGCATCTCCTTTCAGCATTGCTGATTGCATTTCTCTTTGAGCCAGCCCCATAAGCATTGCAGAGGTCCTCTTCTAATCCATGTAATTATTCAGTCTGATGAATCCTTTCCTACGTGATACCATATCAGATGCTGTTACCTAATCAGATTGTACAAACAGCAGCATGACAAATTAATTAAACTCCCTGCAATTTCATGCACTGCTTCTTTCAAAGGTTTGCAGTGTAGACCATCTAGCTGTTGTTGTCTGGACCCTGCACAGAGCTTCAGTCCTCAGCTTTGCTTGTGTTCACTGTTGCTGCATTTGCTGAAAATACAGTGGGACGTATTCTTTTGATTTTGGGATAATCTTTATTCCAGTTTGAACCGTTTCAAGTAATAATAGGAGGAGGAGAATATTCTACTTCGTTGGGTGTTTTCTGAAGTGTTCATCATGACTTTCTCTCCTATGTAAGCATTGCTTGAAGATGTCCTTTTTGTTTGTTTTTTGTTTTGTTTTTTGTTTTGTTTTTTGTTTCGTTTTCACTGCTGCAGTATGCAAGTTTGGTTGTTTACTTGAGGAGAGCAAAGTATGTAATGTGGTCAGAATGCACTGGAGTACCAGTGCCAGCAGTACTCCCACAGACCCGTGCAAAGGCGTCCACAGCAGACTGGAATTTTTGTGAGCTGAAACCAACAGTCCTGCTTCCCACTGACTTGATAGCATTCCACCATGAGATCCACCATCGCCTTGGAAATAAGATATGTGTGTGTACAGCCAAATGGGTTTATCAAAAGAACATTTGCAATAGGCTTGCTGCTTTGTTTCTCCCAGCTGACTTCACGGTCTCCTCTGTGGTTACTCTCTTGGAGGAGATGCCCGAGTGGAGATGTGTGTCCTAGTGGAAAAGGGAAAGGTGATGAGTCTCTGAGCCATACCTTGCAACTCTTCTGTAGTCTGAGGTCTTCAAGTCACTTCCTCTCTAAGCCTGATAAGCCTCTTCTCAAAGCATCTTTCAAACCTGGCCTCTCCCTCTGTTCCGCAGCTGCCACCGCAGGCACAGCTGCCTGTATATTTCTATATGGTTTGCTGCCTTCCTGCTACCAACAAATTGCTCCTCTCTGTCACACGCAAGTTTGGTAAGCATGCCAAATTCACAGTGCTGAGCATCCCAAAGAATTCACTGACTTATCACCAAAGCAGCACACCTTAGTGTCCAAAAATATTTTAAATGTGAAAGCATAAGAATTTAGACCGTGTGTAATGCTTCAAATGAGAATATCTCTTCTTGCTCTGACCTGCATTTAACTTTCCTCTTTCGAAACCTATTTATTCCCAACTACTTTGTCCTGTTGGAAGACCATGATCCATGGCATGACAGAATGCTGGCACTGAAACAACCAACAAATGTGTGATACTAACATCAGGTTATTTAGGAGCGGGAGGTTTTGGTATTTTGGTCAAGGTCCACTGTAGGCCTGCTTTGCAGTTTATTAGTTTGCTGTAGGCAGACAACCCAGCCTGAAATCAGAAAGTTGGAAAGGCCCTGGGCAAGGGCTTCCAGGGTCACAGGGACAGTGTGCTGCTCACCAGCCTCTGCACAGCCCATCATTGTAGCTGTGGCACTTTGGCTTGCTTTAAAATAAGTACAAAAGTACAGTACAAAACCTTTTTGAACTCATGGGTGCTTTAAGCTACTTCAGCTCTCCCAGTCTCTAGAGAAGAACAGTAATCCTAGTCTGAACCAGTATTTTTAAAATTAAATAAGCAGGTAAAGAAATGTGATTTTTACCATTCTTTCATCATAGCACAATGTAAACTGTGAAATACTGCAAATAAACATTGCTCTGAAATGTAAACTCGCATGGAAGATTACAACGCATTTGTGCCCTCAAATATCCAAGAGAGGACAGAAAGCAAAGAGTATTACTTGACTAAAACTCAAGACTGTTTCACCTAACAGCTGTAAGAGAAACATGTCCAAATTGTACAAAACAAGACGTGATTTTGGTTGTGGCCACAGGTAACAGGGTTGAGAGTTGTTAGCACCCTTTAAAAGATGCTATCTTTGGAATATCAAAAGTAATGTTAAATTCTACAAAGCCAAGCTTAGTTTCACCACTTCATGTAGAGGTGTACCATTCATTCTTTCCATTGCTGGTATAATTTCACCTCTTTAAGTTTGTGAAGCTGGACAAAATGAAGGGGGAGTCTTCACACTCACTGCATCCTTCCATGTCTTCTGGTAATACACCTGGAAGAGCAGAAGTACTCAAAGAAAGCTATTCCTCAAGGAAAAAGCGCTTTCTGATTTTCACTGATCTCAGAGTCTGCTGGGTCAGGTCCTACCACTTGCATAAAATAGCACTTTAAATACATTTACTTCCCATTCATGAAATATGAGTTTGAAAAAAGCTTGTATTATCACAGTACTGGTTGAAGCCCCATCTTGAAAGGGCCTGTGGCTCATATAAAATTCTAACCAAAAAAAAATACAATGGCCTTTTTTCAGAGGCTTTTCTTCTTATTTTGTACTTTGTAGCCCTTCTTTCTTTCCCAGAGATGTTGGCAGTTGTTCCGGTGCTGGCTGCAAGTGTGCTTTCCCAGTGCAGGCAGCAGGGATGATCCTGGCTGAGTAATTGCCCTATTGCTTCCCTTTCCCAAGGAGTTACTGCTGACTGCTGCAGTAGGCCAGCAGACTGGAGGGTACCTTCCTGTGCCCTCAGCTCCACTGCCAGCTGCAATCAAAGGCAGCAATTAACTGCACTGCTCTGGTTGAGGGGGTCCTCTGTCCCTGAAGTGCCTTGTGCAGGGCTGGGACCTGGTCTAGGCTGTGTTTGCATCGCAAGTCTCGTGACACAGGCACGAGGAGGGTGCCGCTTCATCCTGCCACAGCGGCTGGGCTTTAGCAGAAAATGCAGCTTTTTACTGCTGTTGACAGTACAGCCATTAGTGCTGTAAATCTTTGTCCAGAGTCTCAGAGCCAAGGGGGAACACAGTTGTGCTAGGCCAAACTGGGGCTCAGGAGCTGATCCCCAAATTGGGGGTGAAATGAGTACCATGACTGACAGAGGTTCAAACTATTCTTCTTTGTCCCATGTTGTTTGGATTTCAAGATAAGCATGCCACAGAGCTTCAGAGCAGAATTGCCTTTTAATTTTACAATGCCTATAATTCAAGGCTCTTTGGTTATAAATCCCCCCAGTTTCAAGAAGAAAAGGCTTAATCCACTAGATACCAGTGTGACAAGCATCTGCTTCCTCAAAGGCATCTTTATTAAAATGAATCTAGATAGTCTTCTGGGGGAAAGACATCACAAAAGCTCTGTAATAAAAAGAAATACCTTCTTTTCCTCAAAGTCTTCTGATCAACAGCAGCAGATGTATTACTGACTGCAAAAAAAAATTATAGTATTTGATTATGTAGTTCAGTAGGCCTGTCTTTTGTTCAAAGTGAAATAAGTCATATAGCTAACAAAAGAAATTAAATTCTTCACCCAGATTTGAGCTGTATTTGTTAAAGAGATTGTTGAGTTACAGAATTACTGCATCTCAGTTCCTACTGTAAAATAAGGTTTTGGCACGCTTGCCTGGAGTTGAGAAATCAGTCACACTATTGCTTATATTTGCAGAGATGGCAACGGTTCTGCTTCAGTGTAACCTCAACAAAGGATTTTCTCCAATATCAAACACTTATAAAAGGAAGTTGAAACATAAAGTCAGCTCTTCCAAAAAGAGAACACAGAAGTAGTAAGGGAGTTGCCTCAAAGACAGTGAAATATGCACAAAGAGATACAATAATTTCGTCTACTTCTAAGTTTATGAAAACACAGTCCTTATGTTTAAGGCAATTTGGTCTTGCCCCATGGCAGGGTGGGAGGCAATTTGTTGTGCATTTAAAGCCAGTTCAGCTATCTGTGATGAGACCCAGGATGTGAGTACAACTGGAGCCCCCGAGGTTCTGGCTCAGATGGAGACAGGGAGTGTGTACAGACCTCCCCCATACCTGTGAGAGAGCTGTCTCTGAGGATGGAGAAGGCAAGAGGAGGGAAGTGTCAAGGGGTGAAGTGTCTGACAGTGGGGAGCTGTGAGAAGCTGTTTCCTGTGATGCCATCTACTGCTCTGTATAAAGTGCATGATGAGCTAAAAAAGGCTGAATCCATTGCTGCTACATCAGCCCTCAAGGGACAAACCCATTGGGGTTTGTAAGCTACCCACCAGCAATAGGCACAGCCATCCGTGTTCCTGGGGATTGGGCCCCAGAGCTCACTGGGGTTATTGTTATCAAAGTAGAGTGCCCAATTTCAGAGAATTCAGTGCCTGCAGTAAATCAGGCGTGATCCGAGAGAAAGGCTCTTTTTTGGATCATCTGACTTTCAAGTTAGACTATTCAAGAGAGGTGTCATGACACCTGCATTCACTTTGCTCTTGTCACAGTCGTGGTTTTGACTCTTTGGACCAAAGAGTTTCAGATGGAGAGTTTAGAAAATACATGTGCTGTGCAGCATCACTAAAGTCTATAAATACCTAGCGTAGAAAACCATGCTTTTACAGTTGTACTAGGCTGGTTTTGAAGATCCAGCTCTTTAGGATCACAATTGCCAAATGACAGTGCCTTGGAGGATCATCCCACAATACTTCTACAGCTCTTAAACTGCAGTTCCTAAGCTAGATAATTTCTTGAATTCCAGCAGACTATAACCTCGTTTAAAGTCCAGTTACAAATTTCCCTTTGGGACCAGTGACTAGTATGAGCAAGGTTCTTCTAGGCTGCTCAGAACAAACATAATAGATTATCAGCAGGAACATGACCAAAGGGAGTAGCAATTGAAACCATCATGTGGCATTATCTCGAAGAAATTTTGATTTTCTTTGCAAGCGTACCTTTCAGATTTTGTTGTAAGACACAACCAGCATTGACTGCTTCAAAATATTTCAGATGCCCGCTCCTACTACGACTCTACAAGGTCTGTTTCTCATTTCCCTGATGTCAGAAAGAATTTATTTGTCAAGATCAGCATAGACTAATTTGATCCTGACCTGCACCTGAAGACTCGGTAGTCTTAGTGCCTTCCTGGCTCTTACATCCCAGAAGTGTTCCACCAGTGGCTGTGCATATCCTAATTTCAATTTTTCTACCATGCAAGTAGAAAAGCAGAGTTCTATCAGGATCACTGCGTGCTGTTGGCTTCATTCGTGTGTCTGTGGTGTTTGCATTCTGGTGTTACACACCACCCCTACAAGAGCTTCAGCATTATATCTACCCCTAGAGTGTATGCCACTGCAGTCCAAGCTGGTGGCCTCAGCATCACCACATTTCAGAAGCTGTTTTGGGAGCCCTGAGTGCTTTTGCCTGACTGCCCTGCAGGCCTTGACAAAGCAAGCCCAGCAGCCATATTTTGTCCTTTGGCATTCGAGATTCAGCAAAGGATAAATTGTAATCCGTTGTTCTTGTAGACAGAGAAATGTAGTGACAGTGGGTAGGACTTAGCTTACAGGCTGTGCTGTGCTATCGAAGCAAGCCAGCTCAATTTCTCAATCCCCATAATGGCAATAGTGTGACACTTAGCTCTCTCTCCCTGCTTAAGAATCTTGGCAGGATGCCCATCCAAAGCCAATTTTGTATTTTGTGTTAGCGCAGCTCAGAGATAAATTATAGCTGTTCTGAATTAATGTTTTGCATCCTCTGTACTTCCCTGCTCATCTGCAAGAGGACAAAAAACCCCACGTATGGAGAAGATGGAAAAGAGATTGCATGTCCTTTGACTTTGTGGAAATAGAAGGGTAAATGAGTCAGAAAGCAGAACAAGGCTGGTCTGGGGGCCAGGGGGATTGTAATGGGAGGCTGTTCTGATGAAACCTCAGCATAACGTAGAGTAGTGCTGTGAAAGCGTGGTAGATAGTCTATCTTCACTGCATTTCTTTCCACATTTGAAATCCCTGAGTAAAGAAACCCATTATTTAAAACCAGTGACTCAGACAGAGAACCTCTTAGGCAAAATTACCTGTTGCACTATGGTGTGCCAGGATCAGTTTCACTTAAGCTTTGAGAATCCCCCCGTGTTTTTCCTGAACCTAAAACGTCAGACTTTCATGCCTGTATAAAACAAATGAAAATGAGTTAGTAAGTTGTACCTGTGCAATTCAAGTCGAGGTGTTAGAGGGAGTAGTGTAGTAGAAAAATGTTCATTGCAATTGAAAGAATCACTTTTAGTAAGAAGGGATCATTACCTCAGGAATACAAGAATGAGAAAGGATGTCAGTAAAGGTAGTTTTCAGCTTAGAGTTAAGTTTGCTGTAGTCACAAGGCTAAGAGAGAATTGAGTTTGTCAGGGGTGTCATGGTGATGAATATTCTGTTGCTGAAGGAGTCTGTAGAAATGCTGTTAGCAAAACCCAGTTTAGGAATTACTGTGGCACCTTTTGCAGTTCCTCAGTGGAGGAAGCCAACCATAGTATGTCTGGTCACCTCTTTAGCTGGAAGATCAAAGTCTTAAAATTTTTAATTTTTTCTTTTTAAATTGTATTTGGTGAACCCAGGGGTAGACACCTGTGAAATTAGATTAAGCATCAAATTATAACTCACAAGCTGCCTTGTGACTGCTCTTCTGGTTAAGACTCACCCCTGCTGGACACATAGAAATCAAAGTTACAAGACTTGCTACAACTCCACGGGTGCTTCCCAGGCTCTCTTTCTCTGAGGAGAACACTGCATAGGTACTGCCGAAAGAATTCTGAGTAGAAGCACTAGCCAAGGATTTGCTGAAGGTATTGGGCGATTGATTATTGCCAGGCATTTAAGGATTACTCTGGTCAGCCCCTGTCTCTGGAGTTTGTGTGTCTCAGTGTACTCAGAAAGAATACTTTTTTGTCTCCCTCTGTAAACTTATATGTTACCAAGAGGTACAGAGGAAAAGAGCATTGATACATTTTCTACTTCTCCCCTTTTTCATTGAATCCAGTAAGGACAGAGCTTATCTAGCCTGATTGCATTTCAGATGAACTGGTATTTCACCCTATTTCCATTGTCACAGAAAGCCATTTATTATAAGAGCAGCAATTTGGCTCCCAGCTGCCATGAGATGACATAAGAGGCAGTAATCAGGTTCTTCCATAGCTTCCCACTCTTCTAGGTCAGAAGGGTGTTTTCAGCCTTGCTTCTGTAGAAATATTACTCTGCTTCCCCCTGTGAAAGACAGCGTGTTTCAGAAAGAGTGCATTATTTCTAGAGAAACTTTTTGTTATTTGTGCTCCATATAGCCACTGTCTGGAAAAACCCATGTGCAATAATTTCATTGTGAGTTGACTTGTTGACTTCATGTCACTGGATACTCTGAGAACCAGTTGAGCTATTTTTAAAAGGAAATGTTAGCCAGTCCTGTCAACAACACCTGCAGGAACCATGCAAGGAGTCCAAGGTTCTCAAAACTTGGCCTGAGGACAGAGAAGGTTAGATTTTCTGAGGGAAAATTTTAGTTTGGAGAAAGACTACCTGTTCTCCTTTCTGTCTTCCTCCACCCCATGTCTTTACCCCCTGCTTTCCATTAGGTCAAATTCTAGAGGCAGAATTGGTTTAGTGAGACTGTCCGTTTCTGCAGATACCGAAGTATCGTAAAGTTCTGTAATAACTGGAAATACTTCAAAGTGTGTGTTGCAGTACCTTTAGAGAAATGAAACCACAGCCACCATCCACAATTTGTTTTCAAGTCCACTGAGTAACTTTAATCTCATCCTAATAAAGCTGCTACAAAGAAAAAGGACGGAAGAGGGAAAAAACCCAGATACAAATGAAAGGTTTTCCTACTGTTGTTGCAGCCTTTATTTATGACGGGTGTTTCCAGCAGACGAAGCACCAAGTTTGTATTTAGGCTGGTGCTGTGGGTGCCCTCTATTTGTCGCTTCAAAGCGATTAAGACGTGAGCTATTCTGGCAGCTCTACACTTGCAGTCACAGGCACTCACACCTAACAAACTCAGCTTTGTGTAGCCCAAACTGTGCTTTGCCCAGCTGGCAGCACGCTGGAGGGAACAGCTGCTTAATGACAGGCCTTAACCAGCCGTGCTCCCTGCTGCCGACACAACAGCTGAGGAAAATATCACACCTCAAATATGTTCTGCTCTGCTAAAGATGGGCAAAGCCCTGGAACATAAGTGACAAGTCTGTGCTGGGCCACATGGGCAGATAAATGCTTCAAGAGTAAGCTAATGGACAGCAGATAATTGCATAGTGCGCTAAGTGCACGTAAAGGTAGGGCTGTACTGTGTGTTTGGGGACAGCTGCTCAAGCTCCAACTTCCCAAGTCAGGCACAGAAGCCTTGTTTGATGGTTATGTGTATGTTTTGTAATCATGGTAGCTTTGACATTTTTGACATAGTGCAGTGCTTAGGCTTCTTCCTAAACCATTGGACAAGTCAAGAATTTTATGTACTTGCTCAGCAGCTCCTTACCTCTCCTGTCTGTAGTGAGAGAGAGGACATTTACTCAAGCTGATTGAACAAAACCTGCAGACTCGCTTTGGTTTGCTTTAGCCTTTCATCATGTGTAAGAAATGTTCATTAAATAGCAGAGACTCGGTTGCTGTACTGTTGTGCCTAGCTCTGCCGACAGCAGAGGGGTCACAGTTTGTGAGCTACACTTACTTTGGTCTACTGCTGCCTGCTGATGGATTTGAACCACAGTAGGGGAGGGAAGGAGCAAGGAGCTGATAACAAAAGGTAGCTCCCCCTAATTCTCACATTTTCAACTTTTGAGTAACAAATTTGTTCTTCTTCTTTACACCAAACCCCAAAATATGTGTTTGCATGACTATACTCCAATGAAGGAACACACCTCTCCCAGCTGACTGCCAGTTCTGGCAAAATCAGTAATTCAAAACAATAGCAGCAGTAGGGTAATCTCTAGAGAAGCCATAAAGTGGTGAGATAGTATATGTGGTGATAATAAAAGGTTTTGTTGTAGTATTGATGACCTTTAATTTGATTGTTGGCTTTCACACAGTTTGCTGGTATAGTCATTACATCCCTTAAAATCCACTTGGAAAGGCAATTGAGAGGATATGTCAATTATTTGTCTTCCACATAGGAGGACATGGGCTCTGAATCATTAATAAAGAGTGAAAAGCGTATAGAAATAAGAGAAATGAAACAATAAAAGTAAATTTTACTGATCCTGCCTCTAGGGTCCTTTCCACAAGAGCCAAAATTGGAAAATCAATCACCTCACAATTCCTGAGAGAAAGAATTCATACTGCAGCTTCAGTCTGTGGAAAGAGAAATACTTTGCCCTTTGCATTGAGTAAATATAGATAGTGTTCTTGTCTCCTGGTTCCTTAAGAACTTGAACCTGTGTGGTCTCTGCTGTGTGTGGTGCTTGACCTTCGCTGCTGTAAGCTTGATGCCCAGGAGCACATTCGGCACAGCTGAAATATAGGCAAGATTTCTGTGCATTGAAGTAGCTTAACAAGTTTTGCTGAACCTGCGCAACTCATATTTTGCAGTTGCTTGGCCAAGTTTTGGTCTGGTTTAAAGGCATTTTTGATAGCTCCTGCCAAATTTCAGAAATTTTCACCATATGCTTTATGCATCAAGATTTTTCATAACTTGAAAGATTTAAGAAAAATGTTTTTAAAAATCTACAAAGCCAGGGACAAACTTCATTAATTTTCCATATTCCTGCAGCTGGCAAAAGTACTTCTGCAGATATGTTGAACAATTTGTTTGGATTTTTTTTTCTATTTGAGTATTTTTTAAGGGGAAAAATGGATTTACACTACATACAGAGTTTTGTAATAGTGAGTGTCAGGTGAGCTTATTTGAAAAAATACAACTTAAGAGACCTACTTATGTGAAACTTGTGAAAGCAGAGGCCTGGCTTCGTATGCAACGCATGAACATAAAAATACAAAAGAAACAAAGACAACATCTAAATTACTGAAAAATACTGAACAGGAGGCGTGAAAATCAGAAGACAAGTGGAGCTAAATAATCTCTTGCCATGAGGTAAAAACATAGGTGAGTTAATGTGGAGGACAAGATCTTTGGTGAAAATGAGGAGAAGGGGTACTGAGTGATGAAACAAAAGATCTTTCAGGAATAGAAAGGAACGTGGGAAGTTGAGTCAGGCTGATGCTAGCAAGTTTTAATGTGTGAGGGAGGTGAATGTGGACCTTCAATTGCCAGTTTCGGTGACACGTTAAAGTTCAAGGTGAGAGTGGCTTCTCAGAGTGGTTGTCTAGGGAAGATATGGGATCTTCTCCACAACATCTCCCAGATGTTCAGCCTGGGGCAGCGCTCTGAGCTGGCACACAGTGCCCCTTCCAACCTGCACCGGTCCATGCGCTTTGGAGCAGAGTGAGGTGTGATCCTGGAGAAACTGGCAATCTCCATTTCAGGATGAGAGAGCCACGAGCAGGGTTTCAGCAAAGACCAAGTTAGTGCTAATAAAAAGGCAATATGCCAGAGTTGTGAGAGACTGACAGGTGTGGGACCTGTGTTGATTAGATTTGCCACGTGCATATGAACAAGTCTTACAACAATCCTTGCAGGGATTTAATTTATAAACATGAGGAAAAGTGATTTTATGAAATGTGCAACTGATAGTAAATCAGCTTACAGTTTACTTTGGGGGTATGATGTGCAGAAGAGAACAGAGCCTGTTTCTCTAGGAAATTAAAAGCAAAAGAAGGAGCACTGCTGTAGATACTGTATCACTTGTGATTAAGGCAAATATTCTTTGTGTGTAGATACTTATTATATGCATTTGAATCCTCCCCAGTGTTTTCTAGCACTTGAAAGTATTCAAAATGGAATTTGGTGAAGAAATGATAGCTATTCCAGTGGGCATTCTGAAGAGGCAGGGAACCAACCTTCTCCTAGTTTTATATGTCTCAGTTTATGTCTCTCTTTGATTTGTCTGTACTCATAGACTTAGAAACAGAAATCGCTTTTGAGAGGAAAATGAGTCTTTGGCATGAAGAAGATCTAGAGACAAATAACCTCAGCTCAGAGTTTGCCATGCTTACGTAACATAATCCCAAATGCTTCTCACCTTTGTGGATTAGCTCCAGGGAAACCTGAATGAAAAGCTTGCACACTGCTTCGGGAACAAAGCATTCCCTTGCATGTTTCACCTTAAATACATTTTGGACAATAGATTAGCATCAGTCAGAGGATACCAGAAAAGTCATAATGCAGAGGAATATCTCTGATGTTGATTTTGCTTTTGTTCTGTTCCCCTAGAAGCACTGCTCGCCTAAAAAAGGCCAGGAAAAATTAAAGCTTATGGTCTCACCTCAGGGGGCATGTTTCTCTGCAGACATCAGTGGAAATGACAGTGGTTTAGGTCTCCTCCATACTGGTGTCAGGCACCCCTGTTCCACAGCCACTGCACAGGGTATGTGTCCTGAAGGGCTTCCCACAGTCATGGCTCATAGCCCTCTTGGCTTTGGGATCAGTGTTCTCCACATCCCACAGAGAGGCAACCATCTGCAGCAGCTGATTCACCTCTCCAAGATCGCTCCCCGTCATAAATATTCTGGAACTTTGTCAAATGTAATTTGAAATGAGCCACTCTTTTTGCTTCACTGAGCCTGGTTTCTGTCCTGTGGTCCTGCACCACTATCTCCTGTGGTTTGTGTATTATTTTCTGCCTCATTGTGCTGTAACCTGTTGTTCATGAACCTGCACACAGGCAGTAGGTGCCCTAGGGCAGTATGCCATAGCTGCTCCTCCAGCTCCCAGACATGTCCTCCTCTGCCTTAATTTTTGCAGTGGAAAGGATTTTCCATTTTCACTGACGTGACTGTTGCCACTGCTGCTCTAATTATTCCTGCACTTCCTGGCTGTGCCTGTTTAAAGGTGCAGTTCCCTGATGCATCCCAGGTCAAGTGAAAGCTGCAAGTGCTCTGGAACTATGTTATTTTGGATTTCGGTTATGTATTTAAACTTCTCCCAGGACATACATCCTGGACATTGGACAGTGAGTGGATAGTGTCAACAAGTAAAACAGAGATCCTGGTCCTGGTCACAGAGTAACAGGCATTTCTGTTAGAGTAAGAACCTTGCAAAAATAGCCGTTCTTGCTTTTCTTTGCTGCTCAGGAAGGTGAATGGGGAAGAAGTTGCAACCAATGGCATTCTAGTTTTCATTGCAACTGATGGCATTTAATGGCTTGTTTTTTTGTTTCACAGCATATATGGGCTTTCTTCTAGGCCATATTCTCATTACTTATGCAGGCAGAGTAAATTGGATTGATTTTTTTTTTTGTACACAAACTCTTTTTGAAGATAAAATATAACACTTGCCTGGCATTGTGAATTTAAAAGCAGCACGCAACAGAAGAATTTCAGCCCTCACTTTCAGGTTAGTCCTAATGCTCTTCCAAGGACGTCCTCTCCAGAGACTGGCCACATTCCACAGGGATGTTGAGGTGTTCCTCTCAGAGCTCTGGTCTCTGGCTGAGGACTGGGATCGTTTCTGTGGGTTGAACCAGTGTCAGCACTTAGAGCAGTGTGGGCAGGGGTGGCTGGCTGCTCTCCCACAGCCAGCTTTGGTAACAGAGCAGGGGGCAAGTGAAGTATTTTAATAGTGGGCTAATAGGAATTGACCTCAGATGGCATTTCAGACATGAGCTACAACAGATGCTGACCCAAAATTAGAGATACTGAATTAGGGTAAAAGCATTGCAGAATAAAACAAAACAAACCTCAACTCCCCCAGAAAGACCCAAAACAATGAACACTCTTCAGTCATAATTTTCAAGATACAAGGTCTGACTCCCTCTACCCTTGCAGGACTCTCTTCATATGAGAATGTTTGGTATGTTTGGGCAATCTTCTTGAGCCCAAATAAATGTGTGTGTGTTATTTTTCCCCAGTTTTCTCTCACTTCTGTACCTGTGTCCATGGAGGTCTTACACAGGCCTGAGTCAAAGCACTACCTGTTTATCTCCAATTGCCTCTGAGGGCTCCTGCATTTATGAGAAACCCATCCAGAAGCAGAGATCCAGCTGCAATAACACTCAGGCAGCACCTACACCGTGGCCCAATTGTGCCATGCTTTCGGAGCATCAGACCTGTCAGGTGTCCTGCTGGCAGCACAGCTCCCGCAGCAGTGACAGCGGGAGGCAGAGCAGCCAGAGCCAGCTGGTACATTTGATGCTGAAGATTCCAGTGTGACAGGATTTAGTAAATGAAAACTCAGCCAAGAGTCATCAGAAGAGAGATTATTTGACACTAGAGATAGACTGTCCCCTACATCAGCTTGCTCTTTAATTGGATGCTTTGGTTCTCTTCCATTTTC
Source organism: Pomatostomus ruficeps (assembly GCA_013400735.1). Taxonomy (NCBI): domain Eukaryota; kingdom Metazoa; phylum Chordata; class Aves; order Passeriformes; family Timaliidae; genus Pomatostomus; species Pomatostomus ruficeps. Next base: position 100,798 of record VYZT01063962.1, read on the forward strand.
TTAGGGAATACCAGATAGGAAGAAAGGTATGTGCAGGGAAGGGTAACACATTACAAATGTTTGCTGAACAAACATACATTTGGCCAAGATACTGCCAAATTGAGCAGGTTTTTGATGTCACCTGTAAGTAGGTAACTAGCCTGAACAGACTTGAAAACATCTCAGGCAGAATCCCGGTTTTAAACAAGCCATAGGAACATGCCAGCTTCCAGTATGTCACATTCTGCTTTTCTGGGATAAGCAAAACTGAGCATTGACAGGAATTACATTTCTTGGATTTTACTTGCTCCTCTTTAAAATACATGCACTGGGGTCAAATATTGACTGCACAGTAAATAATTAACTTCAGATGAAGTAGAAAATACGCCCATCTAGTTAGATCCAGACTAGTGACATGTAGGTAGTATGTAGGTAAGAAAACAGTTTTAAAAGCAGAAAAAAACTTACAAGAAAAATACGATAGATGTTGCTTTCTTGGTGGATTTTAAAACATTTTTTACACCTCTAAACCAATACAAAGTAAAATATCAATCATCCAGTAGTCTCTGGGAAGGGAGGATCATGTGAGTAATGGTCAAACTCTATTAAGCCAGCTTAAGAGACAGCCTTCGAATTTTTGGCAACAGAGGTGTGTAGCCCTAGATTGGAACCAAACCTTTTCTGCCAACGTTAGTGAATAGTGCTAAAAGTTCATGCAAAATAGGACAAGTTAGACCTTTGACATTTTTCTCACAACTGTTGCCTTTCAAATCACTGCCTTTGCATGCAAAAGTTTGTTGGATTCATCCATTATGCATGTCCTAGAAATTTGACAGAGGTCTCACGTGTTCCTTCTGAGCGAATAAAGCCAGCTGCAGTACCCAGTTGTAAAGATGTGGTTACTGGCTTGTACTGTTGTTAAGTGTATTTGATATTCTTCTGACTTGAATCTTTTGGATGGGAATTTAAAAATGCTAGTCCTCTCTGATTTTAGTGAGCATTAAAGACAACACACAATTATTCATTAAAGAAAGGCTCAAAGGGTTGTTAGCAGGTCCTCTAGTAAAGATTCCATCTTTCTAGTGATAACAAATGCATTATAGAAGACATTGCATAGAATTAACTGTGTATCTTGATGCCTGCCTTTCTGAGAAGTATTTTAGGAATGTGACTTACTTCAGCTAACCTGTCCAGGTGTCTACCAGATTGTGCTCTGCCTGGAAGTGTTCCGTGGGGTTTTTTCTGTTATTTCTAAAAGAAGTGTCAGCAATATCTGTGGCTTTGTTTTAATCACATTTGATGAATTGCACTTTACTGTGACATTTTCACCTACTACTGTATTAGATTAGTGGTTCATTAAGAACTCAGGAGAGGGTGATGTCATCAACAGTCTGTCTTCCAGCATCTGGATTTCCTAGTTATCCCATCAAACACGGTATGAATAAGCTGGTTCAAAACAGGATGACATCTGAAATAGGTATGATTAAGCTAACATGCTGTGTTAAATACTGTCATTAGTATTATTGCTGCCTGGTTCTGTGTGACTACACTGACAAGTAGAAGTGTGCTTGCATGTGATACAGATGCTACTGATGAACTTCTGTTATTGATTTCTGTTCACACAAAAAGTGTACAAAATAGAGTCAGATTAAAAAATTGAGACCTTGACCTTCCTTTATCTGTCATAAAGGAAGGCAATATAAACCTTGCCCTGGTTTATATTGCCTTCTTTATGACAGATTTAATTGGAAATCTAACAGGAAATGAGACTGGAAGATTACCAACTGCATGGCTGGCATGCCATGAAAGATCAAGTGTCTGTGTGTCTTTCATATTGCACACCAAAGCAGCTTTATCAGTTATTTGGGATTTCTTGCGGATTTTAGGATATCACATATGATATCAACAGCTTCAGCAACAAATATATTTTGAAGTACATAGGGTAGAAAAGTTATGCAAGTTTTCATAGGGACTTTGAAAGTTGAGGATGAAGAGTCTTACATTGTCATCTTAAAGTGAAAAAGGAAAAGGCTACAGAAGCTAAACCATCTATACACAGCCCTATTGACTATTCATTCCCTAAGGACCTTTCCAAAGAAGCATTTAGAAGGATTACTTTTTCAGGGCTAGCCTCTAGAGTATTTCATCATGTCAGCCACACATTCCACAGAAGTAAGAATTAATGGCAACATATCTCTTACAAAAGTCCCTTTTGGATTTTGCCAGTTTACCTCACCTGATACACAGGGAGACACCCTGTGTATCAGGTGAGGTAAACTGGCAAAAGTCTCCAGGGAAGACTTCTCAGAAGTTATCTACTTGTCTGTCATTTGTTCATTCGAAAGAGATCACCAAAACCAGAGAGGGAGAGAAAGAGGAGTGCTCAAATCTTTCTGTCTGTCCTACTTAGATGGAAAAACTTAGTTGCCCCGGGGCCAAAGGCATATGGAGCTGTTTTCACTGGCATGAGGTCTGTGCTAGGCAAAGATTTCTCTCTCTGCAGAGGGCTTGTGGTGCCATGGCTCTTGACAAAATGTTATTTCTTAAAGCTGTATTTATCCCATGAACTTGTCAGAAGTGGATTACCATCCTCCACAGACTCTGGTATTCTGTAGTTGTACAAAGCAGGAAGGAAGCACTTGTGCTTGTGAAACTGCTAGAAATAATTCAGCTGTTTACATGTGATGAGAAGTTTTAAACTAGCCTGTCTGATATTGCTTAGCTGCTTCTCTTTAAATTGAAGCTGCCAGAAATATTTCACTCTTGACAGAAGAAAAGAGAAGGGAAGATGCCGTGATGCTGCCGGCAGGGGCACCGGGCGTCTGCTCGCAGTTCCAGGGGCTGCCAGGCTGCTCCGAAGGCACGGGAGGGCTGGTGAAGTTCCTGCAGGGTTTCACCCACCCCACCAATGATACAGGCGCGCCGAGGAAGGAGAGACAGACAAGCGGAGGGGCTTCTCAGATGGTTTATTCAGGCACCAGGATGGTGCCAGGGAAGCACTGGCACGGGGAGTTACAGTTACATAAATACCAACACGAGGGGGCAGGGGAGGATACAAACATCCTATGGGTAAGGAGTGCAGGGTTTGAATTTGGCGGGCTTTGTATAGGATTGTGAAATACAGAGCCCTCCAGGGGGGAAACCAGATACCGAGGTGGGGAGGGGGGAGACAGCAGTGCCTGGCCAGGAGGAAAAACCGAAACCTGGCCAACAGCACCCCGCAACAGGAGGAGCCATGATCAAGGAACCTTTTATTTGGCATAATTTAAGGCTATTTGTCCATTACTGGCAACAGCAATTGGGAGATTCGGGATTTTTTTAGCAAGTTTAAATTGTAACCCTGTATACACCTTGATACTGATTATTTCGCCATCACAGGCATCATCACAAAAAACAGCTACGCTTGACTATTCATTTCGGAGGCCACAGTCTTTCACAAATTATTTGAATACAGTTTTGTACACACACAGAGCTTGGGGCATCAGCAGATTTAATAGAATTTGAACTGACAACAGTGCAGTAGATGGAATTATCTATATTCCAGGAAAAATTACATATACCAGGAAAAGTTACACATAGCAGCTGCAGGTGGGTCTTCCATATCTAACACATGGTGTTTTCAGCAAGGAACAAACTGGAGCAAGACATATGAAAACATTTGGAGCCTCAGGCATTCAGGTCAGAGTGTATTAAAAGAGAGAGATTTGGCAGATATCAAGGGTGGAGAAGTTGGTGTTTTCTACAGCTTTCTGCTATGTTGACAGTGCAGTTTTAGTTTCAAAAATTAAGAATGTCTTACAGAAAGAGTGGAAAAGAACAGTAGGAAAAATTCTCATGTCTGCTTCAGGGATGGAGGTTCTTTTCAAGTCAATGCGAGTTGCTTACTTGTATGATCTTTGGAAGGGAAAATAAATGACTGCAACAAAAAGATTATGCTTACATTTGAAATAGAAGGACTTCACTACAATTACCTGATATTCTCTGCCCAGTTTGTTCATTCAGATAAAATGGTTTTAGAGCTGCTGTATAAGTGGATAGAGTGAGGTTTAGATGGTGGCTTGGCAAGATGTTCCTGGTTGGCCTCACAGCCGTGGCCCTGTCAGCACACATCAGCTGTAACCCATAGGAACTAAATACTTGTTCAAACAAATCATATTTCATCCTTCGTGCTTTTTAAATCTAATACTGTTTTAACAGTTTGCTGGGTGTACCAGATGATTGATGCTGTCACACTGCAGATAAAATTTATCATTCTGTCATTTTTATTCAATACTTTAGAGGCATTTTGGTTCAAGCTGGAATCTGAAGGAATGTTATACATCTTTTATATAGTTTGCCTTAGTTATAAAAATAACCCATCTAATTCTCAGTGATTCATTGGCAGACATTTCCTAAACACAGACCTAGAATTAATTAGTAAGTTAATTGTACCTGAATATGTATTGAAAAACACATGCTGTATTTCTTTTTAAATTTCCTACAAGGGGATATAAATGAATATGGTATCAAATACAAACACACAAATTTGTATATACACAAACATATATATGTCAACTGCATGAAAGGAGATCAGTTATGTTTAATTACATGCATATTTGGCCTCATTTCCTAATGAAAGTCATAGACTAATATCAGCTATTCACAACAATTACATGGGATGTTGTGGAAAGGAAAAAGGATGTTGTTACACAGAAAAAGCTTTTTAGCTCCTCAGCTTTGAGCATATGTCAGGGCTTTACCTGTAAAGATGACCTGCAAGGACTGCGATCTGTTGAAATCATGGCTGAAACCTCAGAGCAGTACTTTAGTGGTTTTGTATTATCCGTGACTATTAGCAGGCCATAAAATTATTCTAAAAAGGAAAGAGAATGACTTCTGGTATAGCAGAAGTTCCATGATATACTTCAGAAATAGATATTTACCTTATTGTCAAATCTACTTGACTTGAATTTAGTCTATATTAAATTATTTTGCCAATGTCACAGGTCACAAGTTACTGCTGCTGAATCCAGAGAAATAAAGTCCAGCTTGGGGTGAAACAATGACAGCTAAGCTTGCATGTTCCTTCAGAAGCCAGATGCAGGAGATTGCGTTTGGTACCCTTCCACATGCGCTACATGATTTGCTCTTTTTGTGTTTCAACAGGCCTTGAATAGGGGCATCGCTGCTGTCAAGGAAGATGCTGTGGAAATGTTGGCCAGCTATGGGCTGGCATACTCCCTGATGAAGTTCTTCACGGGCCCAATGAGTGACTTCAAAAATGTAGGTCTGGTGTTTGTGAACAGCAAGAGAGACAGGACCAAAGCAGTTTTGTGCATGGTTGTGGCTGGCGCTGTAGCTGCTGTATTTCATACCTTAATAGGTAAGGTCACTTCATGTCTAGTCAATATGACTTTTAATTTGCTTCCCTCACCCATTCTTCAAACTGCTTAAGCTGTAGGCTTAATATTTCATTTGTAAGTACCACAGGAAATGCAAAAGAGATGAGATTTCTTGGGCCGGTATCACGCCCATCCATGCAATTTTTATTGCTTTTTGAATGGGTTGTTAAGGAGCAGATTCCATGCACGGGGCTCTCCTGCCTGGAGACAAAACATGCTGCTGGCCTCTTTCAGTCAGGTGTGGGAGCAAAACTTTGGCAAGGTTGACAGGTTGCCTGAAGCTGATAGCCCAGTGTTACTGTTTTAGGTAGTGATGATCAGCTAGCAGTATCTGCTGGGCTGGTTTGGCAGGACTTCAAGGTGTGCTTGGCAGGGCTGCTTGTCAGTTCTTGGTGGCATTGTTGGTGTACTCCCTCTGTACCTATTCCTTTGCTACTTATCTCACAGTACAAAACTCTCAGCAGGTAGATGCCACCATCCTCATTAAAATATCAGGTAGTGCTCTCTACTGTTGCCAGTCATCATCCACTCCTGCTGAATAACTAATCTGTGAGGAAGAGGTTACTAAGAGCAATTTATACCAAACTGAGACCAACTCCCTGTCCGGAGTGCACTCTGAACCAAAGAAAATACACACAAGCAGACACAAACTGAACATTAGAAGTAAGGCAGCCACAGGATTTGCCAGTTTTTGAGAGCCTGGAAAAAATGGGATATCAACTCAAGCATCAGCCACAGCAATAAAAGCCATTTATCTTGGAAGACTTTTAACTTCATCCCCTCCAAGAACTGCACCAGATTCTCTGCACCTTCTGGCTCATTCCACAGAGCTGAAACCTCTGGACCTCAGCAACAAGAAACAGGAGATGCTGGAGGAAGAAGCAGATAGTGCACTGCATTGAGCAGGTAAAATCCTGAAAAGCTGGGAGTTGTAAGGGGTGGGAGGGAGGAGGTTATGTGACAGCCTGTGGAGGCATGTGTTGGTTGACAGGCAGTAGTGTTGGATTGGATCATTACCAGTAGGGGGTCATTCAGTCACAGAAAAATGGGAAATGCGAGTGTAATGGCAATATCGTGAACTGCTGTGAAATCACAGAGTGGCCTGGAAGTCAAGCAGCATTCATTATCAGGCTGTTAGTATCTCAAGAGCAACGTGTGCTGCAGTTCATCATATAGAATAGAACAGAAGAGAATGGAATGAGACTGTTTCAGTTCCTGCCTGAGTAGGTACAAGATCCATCTGGTAAATACAAATGCCCCTTGCTCTGATCCTTTAACAGGCTGCCAGATAATAGTCACCAGCTTTATGTGCCTCCCAAGCACTGCAGTTTGTTTTGACCATCATATCTCTTATTTCACCACTGGTACATGAGCCCTGTGCTATTTAGCTTTGCTCCATGTTACAGTCATAAAAAATGCTTACAGTAATGGCTCACTAGCCAGGGAAACTCTGTGCCAGGGATAAGCTGTTGCTAATTTTATAAGCTGATTCCGTGCATTCAAGTTAATTTAATTCACTGATCTTGACTGGTCACTTCCTAAATATGTTTACGTTTGAGGCTGCTTTATTGAGTCAATGTTATAAACTTTGGGCCATTTGTACATTTGGCTCTCACATTTCTTTGCTTGGAATGTTTCTTCAGCCCCTAGAGCTGCTCTTCTAGTTGCTCACTTGCTTTCCTGCCAGTGCTGGTCTAAGTTTTTGCCTTTGCCAGCTGGATTAAAGGTTATTTTCTAGTCATCCAGTATTTTATTTTAAACTAGGATAGATTTTTAAAAAGTTTAAAGTATAGCTATCAGATTTCCAGGTGAAAGACATAACTGGATTTTCCATGTGGGACTTCTTATTGAAAGGAGGTGTTTAGAAAAATGGTTGGAAAACCTGTCAGCTACGGTTCTTGCCTTTGCCTGGAAGTAGAGCCCTGCTGAGTTCAGAACCTCTGAAATGCCGTCTGCAGATACTGGGAAAAACAAAAAGGAGGCTGTGCTTACCATGCTTTAAAGTCCTGAATTAAAGGGCTGCACACAATCTTTAAGCTTTTTATGGTGACAGGCTGCAAAATATTTTTTGGTATTTTAACTTGTCTATGCCTGAAAATATGCAAAGGCCACAGCAGAGACTGGCAGAGTGCCTGAGGGAGCGGAGTTAGTCAGATTCTAGCACCAATTGCCTGGGTGATGTTGCCAAATTTTATGTTCCAAGTTTCCTTTGAACCTGTTTCAAGTCCTGATTATTCTGCTCTGACCCGCAGATGCACAGCCTGCCTAGCAGGAAGAAGAGAAGGAGTCCAGTGACAGGCAGCCTCCTAGGACCTGCAAGTACTCCCCAGCAGCTGCAAGCGTATCACAGGCTATCGACAGGAGACAAAAATACAGGTTACTGATGCTTGGTGGAGGAAAAGGAGAAACAAATAACACTTAGGGGACTGAATTCTTTCCACATGCCATGAATACAGTGCTAAGGAAGGTGACATGCCTATCTGCTGTGGGGTGTCAAAGCCCAGGAAGAAACAGAAAACAAAAAGCCCAATGAAATAAGAGTACCAAAAGTCAAAAGGAAGAAAACAAGTGGTGGTAGAAACACAGTGACCACAATGAATCACCGTATTCCCAACTGTGATAGAGACTATTTGCAGTCTACACATACAGCTCCTCACAAACAGCAGCCTCTACTCATGGAAAATATCAAACCAGACCGTTTCACCCACCTGACTCATGCTTCATTGCTTCAGCACCAGCTCCCCACTGCTGCTTCCCTGGGGCTCAGACAATCCTCTGTGCCAGGGACTGGCTGAGCTAAACCACTTGGACTCCCAGCTGCGAGCGCTGGGTCCCTAAGTCATCACCCAGCCACGTCCTGATGAAGGTCTGCAAAGTCTTCCCCAGCAGCTCCTACCACTCCCCTGTACAGGTGGCAGGGACAGCTGAGAACCAACTTGGCCAAAGGGGTTCGAAACCATATTCTCATCCCACTTACAGTGCTGATGCAAACCCTGTCGGTACAGTATTCCCGGATTTGCCATTTCAGGTGTGATCTGGAAGTAGAATAGAGTATTCTGCCTTCCTTCCCTTGGGCTACTTTGAGGACAGCTGCTGCCACCAGTTAGTTTCCTGGTGGGAAGTTCACTATGGAGCCAGGGTCCAAAGCATCTCGTTATTTCAGAATTGGCTTTTTGGTGGCTTTAAGAGAAGATGCTAAGCCTGTCTGTGCATATTTTTGACATCTTACTAAATTGCCAGCTTGACAGAGGAGAAAAGTAATTTATATAACATTATGCTGACATAATGCATTTCTTGGTGTTGCTGGTAAGCCCTCCATACTAAGTGAGTCCTTTTAACATCAGTGTCATGAAGAGTGTGCACATTTTCTTTGGCAGTAAAACAGCATTGTTCAACTTTTCACTAGTTTACTGAGAAATAGTAAACTGAGAAATTTTATTTCCTTTTGAATAACTCTCAGTAGTTCCGGAAATGACAAGGGAGCAGTTACTTTGATGAAACATCCTCTCTGCTTTTTACTATACCTGATGAAAAACTGCATGATGGATCATTGTCATCACCAGGAGAAAAGGGTTGGAACTATAGTAACAAGTAAACTTTGGTGTAGGTTACCTTCAGCAATCTATAGCAGATTGGAGGCACAAGACAAGCAATTTTTTTTGTGCCCATTTATTACTGACAGGCTGCTGAGCGTGGGCCATAGATTGCACAGGGGAAAACTTCAGCAGTTCCTAGCAATTCCACTGATACTTGGGAACTTCCCACATGCGTGATCACTGCATGTGCATTAAAAATCTCCATAAGAAGTGAGCCATAGGTGTAATCCCACCAATTCCAGTACAACCCTACTGGAATTTTCCAGAGACTAGGAGTTACAGAGTGGGTTATGACAAGCTGAGGTATTTTTTTTCAGTCAGTCTTGCTCTAACAAGACCACTGAACGGGAGTATACTAAACACTTTACCCTGGAAAAAAGTGACAGCACAGGAACAGGAATCAGATTATAATCCAGGTTTACTGCTTTCCCCCTCCCTACTTTTCTAAATAAAAATAACATGTTATTCATTAAAAATTTGTCCTACTTCAGCATCTTCACATGGTCATTGCTAAAGCAGTGACATGCTTCCCCGGCTGCCCCAGCCCTTTTCCCACAACAGGGGCAGTTTTGTCTCAACAAGGTACCCAGGACAAAGAAAGAAACCCCATGACCAAAGGTTTTTGGATAGCAGTGATTTGGTTTCAGTTAAAACAGGCTAATTTTGAGACTTATGAGATGTTGACTTAAATGAAGATATTTCAGATACTAAAAGTCACTGATAGATTTGGGAAAATCAACCAATGCAATTCTGGAACTAGAGCCGAGCACAGAAATATATGATTGCACTTATCCGTCTGCACTGAGATGCTCCTAACCTGTTTTGGTTTTTTTTAATTCATGCATTGCTATAAGCAAAGCAAAAAAATCACAAAGCCTTAAACACTGTGGTCATCTGAGCTTTCCCAAGGGGAAAACAGGCTTTCTCTTCTGTTTTAAATTCAGGCTAACCAAAGACATAAAGAAATTTATATACCCTGTGACATCTCCAAATGAAGATTTGTTATTATTTTTTCACATTGGTATTTTCCTGTCTTCCCAAATCACTTAGATGGACAAATTAGCTCAGTGCATTAAGCACGGTGCTCATAACACCAAGGTTTTGGGTTTGCTCCCTGTGCAGGCCGTTCACTTAAGAGTTGGACTTGATGGTCCTTGTGTGTCTGTTTCAACTCAGAATATTCTGTGATTGAGAAACACTGATGAGCATCAGTTTTGGCCATGTGAGCCATCTCTTCAACAAGCAGCAGAATAGATTTGTTACTTCTCAAGTCTCCAAGTTCATTTTTAAAACTGGCAGCAAACTATGTAAATGGAATGTGTCTGGAAAGAACACATTTTAACCCAAAATCATGTTTTGGAATTTTTTTTCTTCCAGTAAACTAGATTTGACCTATGTAGCTCCATGTCTGGAAGTAAATGGTATGACTTCCTCTGAGAGTTTTTTCTTTATGATTTAAGTGTGACATGCTCAGTAGTAGTCAGCTCCAAAATAACTACAGTACAGTTATTTGTCTGAGACTGTTGGCATCATTAAGAGAATGTTGGTTAAAGAATGTCTGAAGTTTGTGTGGTACCACTCAGCTTGTTAGCGAAACTGGTGTAGGGACCAGGAGATCCAATTAGGTGTACAGTTTTCAGTGTTATTTCTTGACCTCCTGGGTCTTAAAACTCAACTGGAAAAACCAAAAGCAAGAATTCCTGCTTAACTTCTGTAGCAAAACTGATCCTTAGACACAGCAAAACAAATGAGGTACTAGAGAAGAGCAAACAGGCAGCTTGTCTTGGATTTGAACTTCTCTGTTTTAGTTGAAATGATGCAAGAAGTGGGAAGCGCCATCTGCTTTGGATTCATGTAATACTCTCTGGCGCTGTTGTCTGTGTTATTAATTTTGTACCATTCTTCATAATAAGTTTGTAAGGTTGGCCAAGGTTAAGTTCTAATTGCATCAGCAATTGCTTGATTCACAGCTCAGTGACATATGCCTGTATGTTTGTCAGTGAATCTCAGCTTGCTGAGTCCTTCTTTGTGAGGATGGAAACATTCGTGGACATCAGCAAAAGCGATTGTGTGCTTTCACTGGTGTATGAAATAGTTGACTATTTTGAAAATAAGGTTTTAAGTTTAACCATTATGAATTTAAAACTAAAATCATGGTAAAAAGTGCAGTTAAACTTTTTTTTGATGGGGGAGAGAAAAAAAATCTTTGAAACTTACAGAGCTCAGCGCTGATATCCCTAGAAATCTTAAAAATGTGGTGCTATGGGTTGTAATAGTGTAAGTGTCTTGAGAGTGCCCTTGAGAGTGCCAATAAACTACAATCCTTTTCTTACAAGTGAGAGTAGTTCAGCCTCTGACCCTCTGATTCTGTGAATTTTTCTGTGATAGTAAATTTTAAGTTAACAAAAAAAACCTCATGGCCTTTAGAGACAAAAAAGTTACTAATGACTCACTTTCTAAACATTTTAAAAGTCTAATTTGAAACAGGCAAAGGGCAGGGAGAGCAGGGAAGGGCAACTTCTGCAGCGTGCTGTGCTGCTAGCACTGCACTGCTGGAGGTGGCCCCTCCACAGAAGCAGGTTCCTCAGCCCCTGGGCCTGGATCCTCAGTCCCTGTGTGGAGGATAAGGTGGTGTGTTTTGTTTCCTGAAGCGGTTCTTAAGTTTCTGTGCAGAAGTGTACTCAGTGGAACCTAGGAGAAAGCTCAATGAATCTGACCTTCACATGCGGCTTGCCTCGCAGACCTTCCAGACTTCTCTCCTTCATTTAAATAAGTTGATTCAGAAACATCCATGTGCTGTCCTGCCATAAAAGCAGCTTTCCACAAGGACTTACCACACAAAAATCCCTTTAGAGAAGAGAGTTTTCAAAACACTGAGTGAAGCTTGGTGCATGGCTATTCATGCAAAAATACAGAGAGGCTGTGCTTGATATTTGATTGAACTGCAGCAAGCACCTGAACTCTTAAGGGACGAAACTGCCTTCTCTAAACTGAAGAAAGGTTGGACTCCTGGCTTAAAATTCTTCCTCAACCCCCTTCAAAGGCTGGGAGTGCCTCAGGAAGATGGCTAAGCAACTTGGGATTTACTGAGTGCATTTGGAGACTGTGAGTCTAACAGTCATAGTTCAGGTGAAAGACATATAGATAGGGACCAGCATAGGGAAAAGGAGGATTTTTTAACATTTTTAGCATCTTCTGGGCAGTCCTGGTTTATCAGGAATGAGGCTTGTGCTTGTTCACAGTGCTGTCATACCACCTCCTTTTATTTTACTATCGTGTTTACACTGTCTTGTTTGGACTGAAATAGCCTTTTCAGTTCTGTTAATCATTTAACTGCTGTATCTCTAAGCCATCACAAAACAATGATAGCTTAAACTCCCCTTTAATTGCTTCCAAATACTGTTTATGAGTTATGAGAGACAGTTTTAGGCTAAGAAGATTGAATTTGATGACTGACATTAGCATTTGTCAATCCAGTTACGAGACCTGCATGCCTGAAATACACTATATGAACATGTGTACAAAGATAATAGAGTTGTTATAAATGGAAAATTATATAGATATTAGCTTAGAAAACACATAAATAGTAAAGAACTGAAATAAGGTCCCCCAGGCACAAATAATTCTGCCATTACTCACCTTGGGAAATTTGCCTTACAGCCTAATCGTTCTTTTAATAGCTATTGCATGTGTATAGAGGAAGTCAAGTAATGATGTGCAGGTCTAGAACATAATTTATAAAAGGCTAAAACTGATCTGGATTATCTAACTCTGCATATTATATTTGTTTCCATACTTGAAACTCCACTCACAGCCTTTGTTATTCCTGGTTATTGGGAGGACTCTGGGGTTCTTAAAACAGCTGGATAATATGGGTACTAACAGAACTGTAAGCAGTTCTGTAGAGAGGAGTGTGGTGACTCCCCATGTCTGTGCTGTCTCCAACCCAAAACTTTGGGAAGAGAGCCCTGGAAAGAGACTGTTGTGCAACACTGAAAGTTGTCTTGGGTTGAAACAGGACAGTGAAAGAACATACTGGCGATCAGAAGTGGGAATGCCCTGATTTCCAGAGGTGCCCTTTCCTGACTTGTGGCTCCTGAGGAGCTGGCTCGAGATAAGGAAGGAAACAAAGGCAGGTCAAGGCTGCCCAGGTGCCGCAATGCCCCCGGCGGGGCACTGGCCGTCCGCTCGCGGTTCCAGGAGCTGGCTGGGCTGCTCTGACGGCGCAGGAGGGCTGGCGAAGTTCCAGCAGGGGTTCACCTAGTCCACCGATGTTCCAGGCGTGCCAAGGAAGGAGAGACAAGCGGAGGGGCTTTTCCAGATGTTTATTCGAGCACCAGGGTCGTGCTAGGGAAGCACTGGCACAGCGTGTTACAGTGACATATATACCAACATGAGGAGGGTGGGGAGGATACAAACATCCTATGAGATAGGAGTGCGGGGTTTGAATTTGGCGGGCTTTGTGTAGGATTGTGAAATACAGAGCCCGCCGGGGGGGAAACCAGATACCAAGGCGGGGAGGGGGGAGACAGCAGTGCCTGGCCATGAGGTAAACCGAATCTAACCAGAGCACACCGCAACACCCAGGGACTGCACACGAAAGCACACAGTGTTCTGACAGGTCCTGGCAGAGGTGGTCATTAGGCAGAGTAAGGGAGAGGCATAATGGGTGTGATCTGTTACGTACCATCACAAATCACAGTATCCTTCTACAGCGTTGGGCAGGTTTACAGGTAATGTCATGAGAATGCAGTGATAATAGATGGTTTCAGCATTTATAAGGCACTATATGCCATGAAATACACAATGCTTGGTGAAAATAGCTTTTCTAACGAAGAGCCTTGATTTAGTGAAGGAGCGGTAGATTTTCTCGAGTACCCGTGCGTTCATTTAGCAAACAGATGTGGCACTTACTATACCCATCTCCCAACCCAGCCATTTGTTATCACTCCTCTGCCAAAGGTTACTTTAAAAAGAACCATGAAAGTACTTGTTAGTCATAAACAGCAGCTGGTGAGGCTGCAATATCTGAAGCCCTTGTAGCTGTTTGCCAAGTGCATGTGTGTCTGAGCTCCAAGGCATCACAGTCTTTCAGGTACTTCTGAATATTTCACCCAAGAGTCCATATGCAACCTTTGTTTTTCATTCTTATTCTTGTTTCTCTACAGCATATAGTGATTTGGGGTATTACATTATTAATAAACTGCACCATGTGGATGAATCAGTGGGAAGTAAAACTCGGAGGGCCTTCCTTTATCTTGCTGCCTTCCCTTTTATGGATGCCATGGTGAGTGCCGGACTCAGAACTGAAATTTAATGTTAATGTTATGTTTTCTGTGACCTTAATTTGCAAACTTTGGTACCTGGTGGAAAAGTGTGAAACCTGGTGGGAAAAGTATGTAGAAGTAAGGTGTGTCCTTTGCAAGCAGTAACTCTGGATATCCCTACAAGCATTTCCTGCTACATGGAGAAAGCATCTGGGTGGACTTTAAACATCCAGAGATCACAACAGATGTCAAAAACCTCATCTGCCTTGTTAGACTCACAGTATGTGCATGTTGGAAAGCACTGGTTGTCTGTATGTGACCTCATTTCAATTTGTAGTGAAAGATCTGGGTTTGCCATGCATTCCCAGATCACCTGCAGAGCTCACAAGGAACAAACTCAGTATTTTCTCAAAGCAAATTTGTCGAAAAGATGTTTCTTAACATCAGTTTTTGCAAGCACAGCTAAGTCCAGTATATCTCAAATGCAAGAGAGCCACACGTGGGGTGAGCTGCTGTTTCCCAGGCCACCAGGCTCACTGCTTGTGGCCTGCACAACACAAAAATGTGGCAACTCTTTAACACCTCCACCTCTGTGCAAAACTGGTAAAGGATAACCTTCTCATGGCAATGCCTCTACCACTTTCTCACCACTCTGTCTGCTTGAAACAGTCGCTGACAAGAAAAGAAGTTGGATTGTTTTCTTTTCCAGACAGGAGTCAGTGTATCTCAGTGGGCCAATGAACATTACACTTCAGAGGTGCATCCAGCTGATGAATGATTATTTATTAGATTATTTATTATGGTAATTCATCCTGTGCAGCATCTGCTTTATGAAGGGTTGGTTTCTTGCTAGATGTGCTCAGAAATTTCTATGCCATCAGTAAATTTATTCCTATTCTCCCTGCCACCCTGGCAATGAGGAACTCAATGCAACAGTGCTTTCTCTGCATTAATGGCTTAATATTTGCCCAGGTTCACACCAGGTACTGCTGGTAGAAAAGAGCCTTGCAGGTTGTTTGTGTTCAATGTAACAACCAGAAAACAGCATTCTTGGACCTGAAATCATTCACAATATCATAATCACTTCCCAAACTTTTCTCTGGCTTTTTTCAGGCATGGACCCATGCTGGGATTCTGCTGAAACACAAGTACAGTTTCCTAGTGGGATGTGCCTCCATCTCAGATGTCATAGCTCAGGTAAATCCTCCTCATAAAAGTCACTGTTCCCATTGTGTTGTGGACCAAATGTGTTCCTAAACAGGAACTCTCTTGCACAGAGAGTCTCTCTGTGCCTCCTCTCTCTTCCATGAGCAAGACACCAGAGGAAGTAATCTTGTGTGCTGCCCTCTGACTATTTCTTCATCATGTGAAGGCTATTTGCAGACAGTTGTGGTTTAGGACCGTCTCATTTGACTGGATCAAGTCAGTTCCCAGGCCTGTTTGGCTAGGGTCATGTCCTGAAGCACTTCCACAGCCCTGTTTCATAACGTCTGAGAAACACGTTCTGTACGTACACGTGTACATTTGGGGAAAAGGAAGGTCAGGCAGAGAGACCACTGGCTGCTGTCAGTCCTGAGGCTGAGAGAGTGCTTTGAAAGGGACCTTTCTCTCCCTCATCTTCCCAGCACTTTGCACAGTTCCAGTGAAATCCTGTGTTGGAGGTGAAGGCTTGATTCTCCAGCTATCCTGTTAGTTTTGCACGTGGTGTCTAATCCAGAGAAATGCAGAGTTAGCCACCTTCTGAGTACACGTTACTGTTCCAAAAGGTGAAGGTTCAGAAGTACACCAGAAGGGATCTGTGGTGATAACCCCTGGGTGATGCAGAAGAAAACAAATGTTTTTTGAACTTTCAAAGGGGAGGAGTTAACTATCCTGTTGCTTTATATTAGGCACACTTAAAAAACAACATTCATACACACTGATAATGGCCAGTGTTGTAGCACTTAAGAATGCTACAACATCAGCCCTCTCTTGAAAACATATAAAAATATTACAAAATGAAGAGCCCCAGCACCTGTAAACTGTTGCTGTACTTACTTGCCCCATTACCAGCTGAATGGTGTAATGACTGGATAAGAAAGAGGATAAAACAGTAAAACATCAAAGGAAATATGATGTCAACAGCAGTGAGTTCCCCTTTCCGTAGCATTTTCGTCCCACTAAATGTAAGGAAACCATAAACCATAAAAGTTGAACCATTCAGTCAGTTGCTCCTCTGTATTTGTCAGGTCTGTCCCACTACAGTACTGTACTAAATCCTCAGAGATAATACCAATTACTGTAAATGACCTTAACCCTCAGGGTCTGCTCGTGTTCCGATGTGACCTACAAAGTTTCCTCACCCTGGGTGCACGTCAGGTCACGCGCAGCTAAATACAGAAACAAATTCTTATTTTGGCTGTGCCCTTTCCACAGCGGTCGGTGCGTGGGGTGCCAGGGTTGTCAAGAATAAGACACCTGTCATCTTCTCTCAACAAAATACTACGCAGAGCAAGGCACAAAGTTGTGGCTATCATACCGCAGAACTCTACACCTACATCTGCACCCTACAGAGGGAACAGGGGCACACGCAGTACCCAGCTTTCCTTGGGTAGCTTCATGTGCACACTCTTTGTGGCTGACTTTGCTTCTGTTTACTGAAAAGCAATCTTTTTGTAGTTTCAAAGAACAGTTTTGCAAACCTTCATAAGCACTGTGGCTTGCCTCAGGAACGTGGTTTTTCTTAACTACTTGTATAGCTCTAACAAAGAAGGAGAGAACCTGCACCTGAACAATGTGTATTATATTTCTTGTAACTCACTTGAATGCCAGCATGTCCTGGCAGGGTTCTCTTGGTTCTGCTCTTCACAGCACCAAACACAGTTGGCTTTCCAGTTGTGCCTCTCACCCAGTCATTTGGAATTTAACAGGCGTGTCATCTGCTCCGTACTTAACAAAGAGAATATATCATATTAAGCAATTCCTTTACATTTTATGGATTGAGGCTGAATTATGAGATGTTCATTAGCCCAAAAGCTTCCATTTAATTTACATTAATGTGGCACTCAGCTGAAGAGCAAATAATGAAATAGTGAAATTTCACTTGAAAAAGTTGGAAATTAGGCTGACCTAAGACTTCCTGCTCCCAAATTTCGAAGTGAATACTTTAAAACATCTGGCTTTTTAATTGCCACTACCTTCCCCCCACACAAAAAGAAATAGTAGGGCTTGGAAGCTGACCCTAGAAGCATGTCTCCAGCGTCAGCATGTATCAGAATAGCACATTCTCCTGGGAAGGGCGACACAGCCACGTGCTTGCTGCCAGACCTTGCCAGACTTTCATGCCAGCCTCCTCCTGTTTATGGGTTCTAGTCTGACACCTGCCCAACCTTCAAGTTCTGTTTCACAGCGTATGAAGTTAACTTGTTCTTCTCATGGGTGTGACCAAATACTGGGGGATCCTGACTAGAGTCTCCAAGCTTGAAGGCAGATAGATACTGTAGCCATGCAAGTTGTTGGTTCAGATGGACTTTGGAGGAATCAGACAGGAGATGTGTTGGCCCTGGAGAGGCACACAGGTAAATTGTTAATCATCTGTTTGTTTGCTCTGCAGGTTGTTTTTGTAGCCATTTTGCTTCACAGTCACTTGGAGTGCAGGGAGCCTCTCCTGATCCCGATCTTGTCCTTATACATGGGAGCACTTGTCCGATGTACCACGCTATGCCTCGGGTACTACAGGAACATACATGATGTTATTCCTGACAGAAGTGGGCCTGAAATGGGGGTATGTCTTCATATTTGTGTTTTTTCAAATTCAATCATTTTGAATTTGGGGGGGGGGTTGTGTTTTAATACTGTGTTAAACCACTGTGAGTGAAGGGCCTTCTCCCTGTCCTGCAGGAAAAACCATTTTCTCTTAAAGAGGCATGGTAGAAACTATTCCAGCAACAGCACATGTGAGACAATGCGTTCCATGGTATGGATGTATCTACTGAGGACCTCTGTACTGAGCTGTAAAACAGCACAGCATGAACTAAGTGAACACTTTAGTTCATATGGAAGAAGATACCAAAATTTCTCTTTTTCTTCAAATGTCATATTGTTTTTCATGTGGCTTTGTCTGGTAGTCAGAACAAATTATGCAGATAGATACCTTATGCATTATGTATTGAGATCCATGACACATCTTCTTTTGAATCAGTATTGCTAACATGAGTGAAAATATTTTAGGCTCCTCATTTTGAAAATTATTGAAATTAATGTACCAAACTGACAATGGTGAGAGGAGCAGAAAACCTTTCTCCATGCTTTTGGTCCTGTGCTGCATGTTTTTTTCCAAACACACTGCATTTTTTTTACCCTGTGTTGCAGGGAGAAGCTACAATAAGGAAGATGCTGAGTTTCTGGTGGCCTTTGGCATTAATTTTGGCAACTCAGCGAATAAGCAGGCCCATTGTCAACCTCTTTGTCTCCCGGGACCTAGGTGGCAGTTCTGCAGCCACTGAGGTAAGAGAGGCAGTGCTTTCCTTTACTGCAAATGATCATTTCCATGGCTTTACTTTTGTCCCTTTCTTGTCAGGCAAGCTGACAAGAAAAAGTTGTCTTAAGTACATTTCTGTTTAGTGCTCTTTTTATGCTTGAAAAGAAGACTGCTTGGACTCTCACCGTGAGCCCTTCTGCCAGTCCAGTGGCACCTCACCCTCAACAAGACTAGTAGAATCTTTTCACTGAACAGTGCCTGTGTCCCAGGTTTTCCTGCTCTACACATAGGTGCATATAATCTGGAGCATTTAGATCCCAGAGATTTTAGGATAGTCGTCAGTAGTCCCATGTTCTACTCTTTCCTGTCATGTATATTTTATGGCTGTGCAAACTGATGTGAAACTACTGTTAGCAGTCAGTGCATCACACAGGACAGTGTAGAGACATAAAAAAGCAGATATAAAAAAAAATCTGTCTCCTGGTTGGGATATGAAATGTACCCTGTTTCACTTGAGGAATTTCAGATTACTCCAGCAGGTCTCCTACAGCTGTTGGGAGACAGATTCCTGATTGTAATGCAGAGCCTTCACCAAGGCTCACCACGAGCTGACCCATTCTCTTAAGAAGTCTGGGGGACTTCTGCTGCCAGTTTCTTGGGAGGATGTCTGGATGCATATAGTCATAGGATAAGCAAAGCTGTAAGATACTAAATGAAAAAAAAAAATCAAAGAACTGCTGCTAACTTGTCATACGTGATACTGTGTATTTCACTCACTCAGGAAGTGCCAGAGACTGCAAATAAACAGCTGTGAAACTAGAACTTAGGAAACTTAATGCTTTTACATGTGTGATTCATGGATCAGCCTGTGTGCTAACAGTGGTCTCCATACAAGGGGAAGCAGAGATTAGGAAAGATCAGTTTTGCATTTCTTGGTGACTTTCGATTTCAGATGCATCACATTTCATGGCTAGCCAGTTCCATTTGTTGCTGTTAGGATGACTCCAAATACATGTCGCAGCTGGTGGTTTGCTGGCAGTTTTACACTAACAGCAATGGTCACATTCCAACTTTCTCTGAGTTCTGAAATAATTGCCTCTGAAAGGGGAGGTGCTGGCTATGCAGATAACATCCATGTCTGAAGTATCAGCATCCACAGAAATTTTGCAGGTCCCCTGTTCAATAACTGCAGCAGCTTTCAGCGTGAGCAGGGAGTCTCTGTGGAGGACAAGGCTGTAATATGTTCATGAGGACCACAAATCCACTTGCACCGTCCAGCTCCCACTGCTTTTGGTTGGACTGCCAGCACAGTTACGGTGACTGGGCTGCCTCTTTGGTGGTGGCTTTCACAGGGGCCTTTTTCACCTGTCAAATACAGGTGCTAGACATTTAGGAAAGCTTCCATGCATACATGTTGGAATCACACCAATTGAGGAAAAATACTGCAAAAAAAAATCACTGCTAAAAACTTCAATACTTTAATCCAAGCAGAACCTAGCACATAAAATGTGGTAGTGAAATACTTTTTCCTTTAACAGGTACTGTGTCTTTGCAGTCTTTTTAGACTTCGTGATGAAAATAAGCAAAATATCTTTTATATTCCTTACTTGATTTAGCCTAGTTAGGTTTCATACACATGGAAATTCTGCTGAAAATACAATAATGTGAGGGTGTGTAATTAAAAAGGGTACATCTTAAAATTCCAGTTTGTTTTATTTGATCCAATTACTTTTTCAAGGTACATTAAACATTATTAAAGCTACTATTAGCAGGGAAGGATCTATACCACTCCCTCCCTCTCTGTGGATATCACTATGTTCCCCCCTCTTTCTAAACAGCACAGGCAACAAATTACCTCGCTACAGATCTTTAACCAAGCAAAGACAGCAGTTATATTTATAATGGGACAATGGATTCCATTAATCAAGAAAATGTATATTGAAAGTTTAGGAATGAAACACAAATCCAGTGGTTTAAAAAAGTCTTTCTTAACACTACCATTGCCAGATGTAAAATAAATCAGAATTTAGGTGGATTGTAACAGATCCACCTAAATTCTGCAGACAAAAGGTACCCAAGCACTTTGATTTCTAGATTTAAGAGAGTCAGGCAATTCTCGGTACAGATGCATGCTTCAGCTCTGAGGACTCGAAAACTTGGAGTGACAGTAGATTCAGAAGCAGCCACAGGAAGAGCTCCAAAACACCCTTCCTACATTTCATATGTTCCATATGAAAGACATGGAGTACATTTATTTGGACTTTCTCTTTAGCAGTCAGAAACATCACCAAAATCTTTCATACATTAATATGTGGCGGAGCTTGTGTCTTTGATAAACCTCTAGGACTGTACTTGTGAGAGTATAAAAGGGCCTAGCATTAAAATTTCAGGCAGTGAATTGTTTCTTGTGATAAAAATGTTCATCTGGAATTATTTTGTCTGGTGTTCATCGATGAGCACCAAAGTGGGGAGAGGTAGATTTTTTTTGTGTTGTAAGTGCCTCCTGCCCCCAAGCAGTCCAATTGATGTCCAAACTCAGTCAGCCACTGAGGTCCGCTGATTGGTAATCCGTCTGTCTTACCTGAAGCTGTTTTACGTATGAATAACTAAGTAAAATGTATATGAATTGAAATGATGCAACATGATCCAAAGCTACAGTGAGCTGCAGGGCATTCTGCTGCTCAGGCATCTGTAGGTAACATAACTCAGGAGCAATATGGGAGGAAGGTGTTGGGGTGGTTGAGGGGTGCACCACAGCTGCAGTTAACTGTTAGCTCAGAGTATGAGAGTGAGGGTGAAGTGACAAAGCTGACTTAGGTAATTTCATGGCACAAAAAGGCTTCATAAGCTTAAAGTGCCAGGCCAAATGACAGCCATTTTGATGGTCTGCCTGCAACAAAAGGCTTCCAGTCACTTCTCTGGTTTCGCATTGTGTCAAGGTCAATGCAGTGATATTGGTGGGCAGTAGCACTGTATGTTAGTGTAACTGTTGTGTTTGAAGATTTGAAGTTCATGTTTCTGTCTCTACTCGTAGGCAGTGGCGATTTTGACAGCTACGTATCCTGTGGGACACATGCCCTATGGCTGGCTGACAGAGATCAGAGCAGTATACCCTGCTTTTGACAAGGTGAGTATCCCTGTTAGGGCTGTCATAAATACCTCCTTTGGGGTTTTGCATGTGTGGTCCTCCTAGTTCTCTCTGTTTGTTGTTCCACTGATAGGTTTTCTTAAAATCCAGTTAAAGTTAATTGGCTTTTGGTGGCTTCAAGCTGTTGTCTGATTTATGATTCTAACCTTAGCTCTGTGTTACAAGGTATTAAGCTGCCTTTTGAATAGATAGGTGCTGTATTTTTAAGGATTAAAAAAAGTCCTCACTATGAGGTAGCTACTTAGGTAATGAAGGGATTTCTCACAGTGTCATCATTGAATGAGCAAGCTCACGTTTCTACTCCAGGTTTTGTGGTATCTCTTAAGTGGGTTTGGGTTCATTTGCTTATGTTAATGTTTAGCAAGGGGTGTTTCACAAACTGACAATAACACAGATAACATACATTCTTTTAGTAGTACTGACTTAGCTGACCAAGGCTGTGAAGATTTTTGTGGGTAAATCATGTAATTATGTAAGAATGCAAGGACTTCTCCTGTAACTGAGCACAGAGTAAATATATAACAAAAATTAATTTTGTTTAGTCTCTTTTTTTGCTCTGATTTATAACTGGTACTCACTTGTCCATGTGCTATGCAAACAACAGTCCTGTCCTGTGACTCTGGAATTCAAATGCCAGATCCTCTCCTTCCCTTTATTTACCAATTAGTAACTGAACTTTCTGGTTCCAAATACTCATGAAAAATATGTTTTCTTTGGAATGTATTTAACTGAAGCAAGCCCTGTTTAGTAACATCCACCATATTTCCAAGGACAATTTAAAACCAACACAAAGTCAAATCAGTCATAACCTCCTAACCTGCCTGTGTACAACTAAACTGACCTGTCAGATAAAATACCACACGCAGGCTTTCTCAGAGGCCATGCTGCTGGAAAGGAACTGCAGATGCAAACCCAATGAACTGCGAGATAAAAATAGTTTGGGACAGGAAACTCAGGAGCTGCTAACCTCATTTGATACGAGCCACGATCAGCTGCACTATTACTAAGCAGTAGTAACAGCAATTAAGACTCCTAAATTCAGGTCTCATTTAGCTGGTGAAAGATATGCTGACAACTGCAGTGGTGACAGGATTAGACCATGATTTGTCCATTTGTTTGTTTCAGTTAAAAGGCTTCTCACAGGGCTCTTGTGGAACAATGTGAGGAGGAAAATGCTAGGGTAAGGCACAGATGGGTACAGTTTATCTAACTGCTGGAAAAGTACTAGTGGGAATTTTAGTTCCATGCTTGAAGAGCAATTTGTCATAAAATGTGGAAAATGAGGTAGCAGCAGTATAAAGGATATCTCATCCTGGCAACTGTATGTGTAAATGCCTTCACTGTACTTTTCAGACAATAAACACCAAACCGGAAACCTACAGTGGGTTTTTCTAGATTGCTGTGAGCATTGCTTTTCCCTCAGTCATGCATCACCTTGTGTCACTGTGCAAAAGCTTTGTTTCCTTAAGCTAAGGCTTTCTCAGAAGAGTCCAGATAGAAACACTTTTTATTTCTAGACCCTGTAAGGTGTCTGATGTGATTTTCAGAAACCAAAACAGTGTGTTTGCATACAAACTCCTGTTTTCTTTTGTCAGTTACTCAGGAAGCTGGCAGTGCTGATGGCCATCAGAAGCACACTGACTGATGGGATTTGAGATGCCCTTCTTCAGTGGCTCTGCTGGAGAAGTCAGATTCTTGTCTTCACAGGGAACTCATTGCCTCTCATCACATTTGTAAGAGAGATACAGGGTCCTACTTCAGCCTTTTATGAGACTTTGTGTCCAAAGCAACCTCCTGGCCTAGCAGTTCCATTCAGGTTAAGGGTTACTACTGATGTTTTGGAAGGGAGCAGGCATACGCTACTTCTGTGCTCTGTAAGCTGTTTTATGTGGTGATAATGCCGTTACTCTTAATGGACTCTGCCACCTGATTCAGAGCAGAGAATCTGAAACAACACCAATTGTGAGATTTGCGAATACTATTTATCGGATGACTAGATGGGAATGGATATTCTTTTTGCTCCAGAATCCCCATGATATTTTGTTCTGAGAACTAAATAGTGTGTAAGAGTTACGAGCAAAGAGTATGTGGTCAAAAGTTGGAGTGAAGGGCGGAGTATGGCCAGGGCAGGGATAGCAGCAGTGAGGCAGGAACAAACGAGAAAGCTTTTTCTTAGCAGCCCTTTTGGATGGCTTGATTTGGGTGTGCTTTGTTTCCTCTTTGTTACTTTAGGCTTGTTAGAAAGTTGAGCCATGCAGCAGAAAGTTCTCTTAACCACTGGTGAGTGATATAAGCAAGGCCTATCCTCACATCTGTAAAAACTAACAGTAGAAAAGTATTTCTTCAGAAACACAATTAATAGGAATAGATGCATAACAAAACATTTACAGGGAGTTTCCATAACCTGTTCCCAAAAATGTCAGATGGTGTGGCTTCCTGCTTTAGGGTCCGGGTTGCCTACATGCATCTTTGAGCACTCAAACTTTCAAGCAGGTATTTAGGCAGGAGTGTGGGGCCATCTAGGTGCAATTGCTGCACTGATCAGAACAAAAGCCTTAAATTGCAAAATTCCATCAAGCTCTTGAGTGCGTGTGGAAGGATGTACTCTTCACAGCAGACACGCAGATGTGTCTGCAGCAGTTCCATTTCTCCTTTGAGTAACTCCAGTAAAGGAGGCTGCCTGTGTGACAGGTACTGCTGTTCTACCCAAGGTACGTCAGGGGTGTACATCTCATGGTGCAGGTTTTATCAGCAGGTGCACGAATTTGTGTATCTCAAACAGTCCAGGGTAAATGCAATAGATGACCTAACAGCCTCTTGTTTAAGGGCTTCTAATGGTACCCTGCTTTGATATCCCATCCTCTCCTTTCGCAGGCCATTTAGTTTGGTTTTATGTGTCCCCCAAGGGCAATTTTAAATCTTCAGCTTCATTTGCTATATTAGACATTTGGAAGAGGGTTTTTGTTGTTTTAAATAAAACTTCACTGCCATGAGTACAGAGCCCATGTTCAAGGTGGAACATCTAATAGTCCTAATTATGTTCTGTTCATTAAACTGCATTAATGGAGCCAGCTGTTCCAGAAGCTTTGTTTATATTACCTGCTTGTCTAATTGGATCAGTAAGGATGCTTGCGTTGGTGATTTGGTACCAGTTTGTGGTAAAAGGGAATGAAATCCTGTTTTTCCTATGAAAAAATGCTACAAACTTTAAGGTTAAAAAAATCATGTGGTGTTTTCTTAGAAGGAGTTACCAACCTTTTTCAAAGCTGAATTAGTTAAATAGGAGTTATTCCTTAGAAAAGTAGGGAGATTACTCAGCCCTCAGCGACTGTAGCAGCAGTTGCTGTCAGTTTAAGCGGAAAATGTTCTGTAGTGGTACAAAGTACTCAGAGAGCTCTAGGTTATAAAGCAAACAAGCCAAGTCAGACATGGACAGGCACAGACAGTCGGGTCCAGCACATGACCCCGGTGGCGGCAGCCTCCCGGTAGTCTGGAGCCAGGCTAATGCTCGCTATCTCTTTCTCTTGCCCTAGAATAACCCCAGCAATAAACTGGTGAACACCAACAGCACCGTCACAGCGACACACATCAAGAAGTTCACTTTTGTTTGCATGGCGTTGTCCTTAACGGTAAGAAACCTTTGTTCAGCTCAATGGTTTTCATCTCAACCAGATAATTGTTGCCTCTACCTAATGCTAAATGCTAGCAGTTCAAGAAAGGTGAGTTGTCTTGTCTTGGGAAGCTCTGTTGCTTTTATGTGAGAAGGGAGTGTGATCATATTATTGAAGTTCCAAGAAAATCAGCTGTCATTAACTCAGGCTAGATATCTAAAAGGCTGGAGTTACTTAATTTTATTTTCACTACTTGTCATTTCAAATTAGCTCCCATGCAAAAAGATATCTTTTCTTTTCACCTCTTTTTGTTTCTTTTTTTTTAAATGAACTAAACTTCGGGTAACCAGTGTGTCAGGAAGACAAAAGAATGCATTTGTGTCCCATGCAGTGGGATGGCAGCCTGTCCCTGAGCATCCTTCATTGCCTGTGAATGGTGGGAAAGGCAGCACGGGTTGACCCTGCAGCAGCTGTTCTCTGCTGCCTCTCCTGGCACTGGGTTTTCATGTGGGGGTGCTTTGATGCACATTTGTTCTGTTTGCTCTCACAATTAACTAAGAAGGGCAATCTCAGAGATGGTGCTGACACTGACTAAAGGATCTAAGGCCACAACCATGTTGGGAAGCATTGCGTGGGGATGACAGTCAGGGGGAAATTTTCCTGAGCCTGCCACGTTTCAAAATGACCAACTTGCACACATACATACAGTGCATTTTCCCGAAGAACACTGTTTCTGCAAAGTCTTCTTAGCAACAAACAGGCAGCTGTGGAAGAAAACTCCTGCAGCAGGTGAGGATCATAGCAAATAATGGAGCAGATAACCAGGATAAACCCAATGTCTGTTTCTATAAAGGATGGATCTATGTTAATGCTTAGGGCCATGACGTCAGCTCTCCGCAGTATGTGCACTAGCAGGACAAAAGAAAAGGAGAACCTAGAAAATAGGTTTTTCACAGAAGAAGTCCTTCATCATGCTAGAAGAGTAATTGGTAAATGTGGCAATTGCTTTAGGATACAATGCTCAAAGTCCTACAATTGAATCTACTCATACCCCAGAGAGGTTTGGTGTTTACCCTCAGCATTGCATACTTTCCTGGGGTGACTGGCTGCTTTGGAACTCTCTTCTCCCTATGTTCACAAATTTACTATTGAGTATGGGAGTGCTGACAGAATATCTCTCTCCCTTTCATTTTAGCGTAGAACGTTTATGACAGAGTTGCAAATGGCTTATGCATGGAGAGAAACTCATTTATGTCAAAGGAAATGTTACAGTACACAGGGCAGAAGTATTTGGAACCATCCGTGCCCTGTTGCCACAACCTAGGAACGTGGGTTACAGTATTCTGTGTTATTTCACAGTTGAAAATGAAGCAGCTCAATCCATCCATAGCTGAATTACATTTCCTCTGCTCCTTGTTTCCTATACTTTTTCCCTAAACATCTACAACTGGCCACCATCAAGGACAGAATTGTGTGAGCCAGTGTGGCATCTCCTCTGTCTTTTAATTTCCTTAAGCTTGACCTCTTTTCACATGGCTTAGAGACCGCCAGCTCTTGCTCTAAGGTGTATTTCCTGCAGCATGAAGCAGACACAGAGATATGCCTCTGCTGATTTGGCCATTGTCTGGAGACTTTCCACAGCTTTCATGTTATCTACCATCACATGTCTTTTTTCTCTTGTGTCCTGTGCCAGGCCAGAGTTATGTTCTCTACAGCTGGAGCCTCCCTCAAAGTCTGTCAGTGTTGTTACAGGCCTGCGAAGGGGAAAGCTTTCCTTGTTATTAATTGTTCTGAGAATACTATTTCAATCTCAGAGTTTTCTCTGAACTGACTGTATTCTTAATCCCCCGTGGTATTTATCAGGTTACTCTGGTTCTGATAGCTTGTGAGCTTTTTCACATTACCATCACTATCCTCTGCAGAGTCGTTTTAAATCACCACAATAGGCTTTTGTTTTATGAAATTCTGGGATTTTGTATCCAAAAGTTCTCCATTTTACTTTCAAGGGCAGTTCTTTCATGAGATCATCATGAGGGATTTGCCCGCACTGAAATTCCAGAAACAGTTTTGAGGTCCATAGCTTTTCCTGTCCCGTTTCTATTTTTGCTTGCTAGTGACAGATTCTTAGGGTTGCTTGTCAACAGACAGAGCAGAAAAACAGACACGAGCTCTAAAGATTCAGCTGGATTCAAAGGCCTGAGCCTGCAAATGCTTCAGCACAGAAACTCAGCAGATGCAGGGATGACCCACGTTAATGTGTGCCACAGGCTCTAAGGAACCAGGCTTCAGATCTGCCTCTCTTGTGGCCAGGTGAGCTCCCACAGCCATCCGTGATGGCTGTGTTTTTATTCAGGGGCTCTACTTCAACACATGGCAGTCAGACCAGTGGCATCACCATTGGTGACATCTTGTTCTTTCAGGTCAGAGGGAAGGTGGGAAAAAGGCTCCCAGGCTGATAAGACAAAACAAATCAAGCACTTAGACATGTCATGTGAATGCATTTGCCAGTGGATGATCTATAGAAGGATTCAGGAAGATGTGAAGATAAAAGAAGTCCATTAACCACTTGACAAAATAACTGTGAGGCTTTATGTACAAGCAGCAGCCATGCAGGGAGGTACCTTCCCAATGTAAAACCCTGGGAAACTTTCAATCATCGAAGACATACTATTTGAATAGAATTGGGAGAAAAATGTCCTACTTCCTTCCACAGAGCAGTCATGCCTGCACAAGTACTGCAATCCTACTACTGCAACAGAAACGCTTTTTCACGGTGGTTGGTAGTGACAGTATTAGGTCAGAGTAGAAAAAAAGGCGTAGTTTTGTTAAGAAACATAACCTTATGGTTTGTTTTAATCTTCATGGGATCTGAAAGGCTACACTTGAGCCTTTCCAGGCTAACTGTGCAGCATGCACATGTGTTCTGTCAAGTATGATCATAAGTACTGCCTCATGGCTTTGGAACATCAGGCGGGTATTACAGCTGTTTCTTCAAAAAATGGGAATTAGTTGTATTGCTTATTGAAAAATGTGTAGACAAGCTGTTTTATTTAAAGGCTATAAGTAGAAACCATTAAACTCCTGATATATAAGACAGCTGTCACATTGATGTGGGGTTTTGTTGTGAGTAAGTGGGGATTCCTTCCAAAGCCATGTTTTGTGACGGTGCAACTGAATGTAAAATTTGTATAGGAGAGGGAAGGGACTCAGCTGTAGAGTTTTGCCTGTACAAATAAGGGACTATTCTGATTTTAAAAAGTAAGTCATGCTTGGTAATTACATGCAGTTTAAAGGGTGTGCATAGTTCTATTTGCCAATATCTGTAACTTCACTGCCATTAGGGACTTGGGGAAAAATGCTGCAGTAGAGATACTGCTCCAAATGCCAATGCTGCTGCTGCCATTGCAGATCAGGCTGTGGAAGAACTAAACATTTTGGCCCTGCAGATGAGCCCTGAGTTTGCTGCACAGTTGTAGACTAAGTGAAGACATAGACTCATGAGAGAAAAGTGGTGCATTTGTAGCACATATCCCTTTGGTTGTGGGATGTGTCAGCCTCAGTACACTGCAGAAGTCGCAAAATAATTTGTCTGGGTGCTATTTTACTGCATTTCTCCATTGCAGCAAAGGTTTGCTCTGTCAGGAGGGAGCACCCCCTTACACATGAGCTGTGTGTAGAGGGGCAGGCTCTGTGAGGAGCAAGCTACTCAAGGGAACCCTTCCATACCCAGCAGGAGTAACAGCACATAGTCTGTGCTTTAGCAAGGGGTTTTAGAACAGTGGTAGTGTCTCTGTGTCTCTGAGCTAGCTTGGATACCACAGTGCAGAATTCAGGGATTTTTCCAAGGCAGCCTGTGATGGGGCACAGATACTGCCAAATTACCTCTCTCTCTCTTTTTGTATTTTTTTAATTCTCTCTCCTTTTCCCAGCTGAGCTCTTATTTAAGTCTCTGTGATGACACAGAAGTTGCAGTCAGTTAAGGTCCTTTTCCCTGGCTAATGTTAGCTGCTGGCAGCCACGTGATTCGTGTTTGGTCATCTGCCTGTGAGCTGCGAGGCTTTGCAGGCTGATTTCACGTTAGTTGTTCGTGCCTGCTCTATGAAAGTAATTGAGGCCTCCTTTGTGAGGGCTCAGGCTGCTTTGCTGCCCCTGCTGCAGCCTCGTGTATGCGGTCACAGCCATGCCCTCACGCGTGTCTGTGCGCCAGGCTTGCACGAGCTGCGGGGGCCGTGTGCCCTGAGCTGAGAGGCGGCCATCGATTGTACAGGCAGCACTCAGGAAAGCGGGACATTCAGCTCTCTGAGGGGACTGGGAACAGAGCATCTGTTCATGTCTCACGGTCGTGCTGGAAGGCAAGTGATGCCTTAGCTAACTTGAGGTCTGAGCACCCTCGTTTGAGTAGCTGCCACTGGAGTAAAACCATGGCCAGCTCAGTGTGTGGCACCGGGTCACTGTACGAGGAATATGCAGGATGCAGGTCTGAGAAAGCAACTTCTCAGAGAGCACTGTGAAGGCTCCCTAGCTCAGCGTCACTGGAAGTGACCCTGAATAGTCTGTACTTACTTGTTCATTTATACCAGAGGAGGAGCAATCAGATCTTACAGCAGTAGTTCAAGAACTGTGCAATTTGGTAGAGCTTTGTCTTCCAGCAGCCTCAGCTGGGACAGACCACAGTGCTTGTGGGATACAGTTCCAAACACCAGCTCCTGTTGCTTCATGGTTCATATTATCCGAAGTGTCAGCAAGACACGTGGCCAGTTATCTTCATATTCTCTAGTGTTCTGTGTATTACAACAGGTTTTCCCTTCCCAGTAAGGCAGGTTCAAGGTGCCAGGGTAACATGCTGTGTGCACCACACCATGTTCATCCGTCACCAAACTAATGTACAGCAGGAGAGCTGCACAGTACTTCTAAGTTTTAATCTGTGTTCCATTAGAAACAGCTCGAAGCTCTTTCCAGCTACTTAAAAGGGATTTCAATGCTGCTTTGCTTTTTTTAAATGAATGCATGATTATGGACAACTGGGGAAAGCAGCAGTTTTCACAAATAAACAGGCTGATTAAGGGGAGAAGCTAATTGTATAGAATATTGTCTTTAATTAGTAAACACTGCTTAAGAAACAAAATCCCGATATTCAGATTTGCCCTTTGATTTTTCATTCCTTTCTGTTCCAAAAGACTAAAAGAGAAGGTGTTCACATTTACACTTCTATGTGTGTGTGTGATTTATGCAAGACTTAAAACTTTCAAATTTATTTCTTTCAAACAAACTAGTAAAAACTTTCAATATCTTTAAAAAAATAACATCACCGTGAAGTTTCAATGAAAGTGAAGGTGCAGGCACTTAGGCTGAACAGGTTGATGTACATTGTGTTGTGGTAACCAAATTCAAATTCCAGGTCACCTGCATTAGATTTAAATCTCAGTGAAAGCTTAAATGTAACGTACTTAGGAGCAGACAGCTGGGCAGTTTACTGGCTTATATGCTTGACTGTGATAATTAAATATTTGCATGTCAATACATGTCAAAATGTTACCTACTTTACAGTCAGTTTTGGTTTATTGACTCCTCAATTATGTTGCTCAGAATTGAGGAGTCTAACAATAACTTTAAAATGTTTCTAATACTAGCAAAGTTATTTTCTATTTTATTTGTTAGGCAGCCTCTTATATTCTGTAAATAAAATGCTGCATTTTTTGTAAATAGAGTATAATATTTAGATTCATAACTTGTTCTTTTGACAGAGGATAAAAAAGTACTGATTTCTAAGGACTCCTGCTGATGAACATCTGTAGTTTGAGGAGTTACTATTGGCAAATGTTGTTTCTTTCATTAGCTGGTAGTTATCAGCCCCTTAGGAAGAGCCGCACACAGACATTTTTCCAGCTCCCCAGTGATTATACCTTGTAGCACAGCAGCACAAACTACCATCATTTGGCAGCTACATTCATCCCATAGATTAATGCATAATGCATGTATCTGATAAGCATGAAATCATATTCAGTGTCGCTCTAAGTGAGGGGTTTTATATTACATTATAACCATCAGAAGGTTTAAGCTGCAGCATTTAACATGGGTGCTTGTGTATCTTTTATTTCCCCCCAACCATGGGCAAAAAAGAGGGGCAGATGTTGGGAACCACAGACTTGCAAGATCCAACAGAGAGACCCCCATCTCAGTCTGCAAACAGCAGGGTGAGGTCCGGAGTCACAGGGATTCTCTTGCTGGATCCTTGTGATGGGATCAGTTGCAGCCTGAAGAGGGGAGCAGGAAAGTCTTTGTTCCATTTGATGACAGTTTACTGCAAGCCACCCCATCATTTTCCTAATTCTCAGTTGTCATCTGCTTGGTTATGTTCTATAATTACTCCAGCACCTAGGAGATAGAAGAAGACCCTGATCTAGAACAAGGAAGCCAGTGTAACAGGGAAAATTCTCTATATGGAAAAATGAGAAGCACAGAAGACAAGACTCAGTAGTTGCTGCTTCTTACTTCATTCTGCAAGAGCGAGAGTCAGCCTCTGTGGAAGAGTAGCAGCTGTGTTTCATTCAGGCTGAAAAGCCTTGTCTGTTTAAAAGACAACTCAAGAGCCCTGATCCTTTGCTCTCTGCTTTGGATTTGGTTATGCCGGACTAGAAAGTGCCGAGTGGGTACTGGCTGCTGTCTCTCCTGTCCAGCTGATCAGCAAGGCTCCACCAGCCAGTGAAATGTAGCACTGACTGATAAAGTTGGAGTCAGAATGAGTAAAGTAAATATCCATACCAACTCAGTATATTATTGCAATAGCATTGCCTTATTGATTTATTCCCTGATGCTGTGCAAACACTCTATACTCAATAGTTGTTTAATTTCCAGTTGAACTCAGCAAATCATATTTCCCAGCTTTCAGTCTGGCAGCTGATTTTTCCCATAAGGGACACCAAAGACTGTACAGTTTTCATAGGCCCATTTGCTCTCAAATATTCAATTTGTAGTGTAATAAATATACCATTTCATATCCCTTTCTGCACTTACAAATAAGTTCATTTTCCACATGATAAACTATCCTGTGTGAAGCTCTTACATACATAAGAGTGATGTATTTGATGTTTTCAACCATGCTGTCTGCTAAATAATGAGACAAAAAGCAACACTTGACAGAAGCTAAAGGAAGAAGTTAAAGGAGAGAAGTTAAAGAATTCATTGCATGTCCGGAGAAAGCCTGATTGCTGGCCTGCTGGGTACCCTTAGCTTGCACTCAGGGTAATATGAATTAGGCTTGCACGTGGAAAAATGCCGAGGAACATGTTCCCGTTTCACTGAAACCTTTTGAAGGCAGATGAGGAGTGTCCATAGCATGAAACAACTGCATGGCAAATCCCTGCAGTGCACAGCTCTCCCTGGGAGTCAGGAGACCCATGACATTTAGCCACTGTGAATGCACTGCTTGAGCTGCAAGAGCCAGAGAAGTATCACGTGCTCCGCTTGCTTTCCAGCTCTGGAGATTAAATACCTGGAAGGCCAAGAGACAGAAAATTGCATTCAGGGTGTGACCCGAGATTAATTTTTAGATGCCTTAGGCAGCTTCACAGCCAGAGGGTGTGCAAAGGAGTATTTTAAAATAGGGTTTGCCAAAAGCAGTACCTGTGAACATGTTTTCACAAAAATGTGGGTAGTGTTTTTTCCTGTCCTAAAGAAAATAAGGTCAGTTACCACTACTATTTGAAATCAGTATTAGACTGTCAGGTAGCAAGAAAATGTAGAAATACTTAAATTTATCCCTTCACCTTCATGCATTTGAGCAAACAGGGGAGAAGGGTTGTGTGTGCCCATTTGATTAAGCCTAGAGTGGAGCAAAGTGATTTGCAATTCTAACCAATGCAAGAAACTGTTGGGGCTTTTACTCCATTATTCCTCTTTCAGTCTCACTTACAAGCCCTTTAGCCAAGTACCTGCTGCCTCATCCCCATGCTTTCAAGTGATCCAGATGCTGGAAAAGGGAACAAGAAAAAAACCCCGTTTCTGTTTCCTTGTGACTGATGCCATGGATTTCCTCAGTGTATTGAGAGGGTTGCTACCAGAAAAAATCACCCAGTAATTGCAACTTGTATCGCTTTGATAGCTATAAACATTCCAGGCTACTAATACTGGTTTTTAGGTCACAAGCTGAAATCTGAACAAAGTGATGATTTCTGAGATCCTTAATTCAGGCCTTCTTCTCTGTGCTCTGCAAGCAATGCTGAAACTTCCCCATTTTCCCATCTCAGCTCTCAGGGAGATGGCAGATAGCAGGCGTTCTGAAGATGGCCCACAAGGACCAAACTCTGAATTTGGAAAAGGGGTTGTACTGGAGGGGTGTGTGGTGAAATAGGAGTGTATTTAATGCTAAAAAGAGAGCCAATGATGCAGTCTTTGTGCATTGATGGTGCAGAAGAGCAGCTGAACAAGTAGGTAAAAATGAACTGAAGTTTACAAAGCATCATTTTTTCACAAATTTTTGACTCATGATCTAGGGAATAGCATCATGATCTGAAAAGGACAAGATGTATGTTTAAGTTTATTGGCATTTCAGGTGGGAAGTTAAGTCTGCATAACTTTAGAGTTTGGATAATAATTGATATTTTCAATGCATCGCATGATATCAAATTGCAGATTAATACTGCCAGTCCTCATTTCCCTTCCACAAAGCTTACAGCAGTCAAACTATAGAGTATATTCTCCAGTTTGTCCAGATTAAAGCAGTAGTTGATCCTCCCCTGCCCCAGGTCATGCTTACATCTCTCCTGAAGTGGAAATTTTCCTCAATCTCTCTTTTTCTGCTTGTAAGAATAATCAATTACCCCTGAAGACGTCTCAGCTCAGAGTAGCTACTGCGGTTTATGTCCATTCCTGGAATTTGTTGCTTACTTTCAGGAATACCTTTCTATAACAAAGAGGAGCTTAGTCATGGCTAGCACTGGCTTTAAGAAACAGTACAAACTGTATTTTCTTCAGAACTGAAGTACTGCATAGCTTTATTTACCCTTCTGTGTAGTTCTTCCTCCTGAGTTTGAAGATAAATGAAAGAAAATGAGACCAACTCAGCTGGTCAGAGCATGGTGCTAATAATGCCGATGCTGTGGGTTCAATCCCTGTATGGTTCATTCACTTAAGAGCTGGACTCAATGATCCTTCTGGAACCCTTTCCAACTAAGAATATTCCCTGATTCTCCAAAATGTATATAGGAACTATATTTTGCTGCCACCATAGCTACCTGTGACATTCAATGTCAGAAGTTTAAAACATAGCAGAGGCCACTGTGTTCATTTTTTCCTATCTTTTATTGGCTGTGTTTGTTTTGCATCTTTGCATTGCCTTATTATGAAAGGTGACAACCCGGCTTTACTGAAGTCAAGGCAAAATTGGACTGAGAGACAGTGAGATCCACAGGAATAAATGCCACAACAAAAATCTGGTCCCTCTCAGAGGACACAACCCCAGCTGCTGACCATGCCAGTATTTGAAATTCCCTGGGTGACAGAGTTCAGTGTCCTTATCTCTTGTGAGTATGCAAAGAAAGGACGTAAAAAACGTGGACAGATTTCCCCAATTCTTAGATTTTCCTTCACCAGTGGTGTCATTACAGACTTACAGTATTAAAAAGATTTCACAAATCTTTCTAGAATATCCGTACTTTTAAAAAGCAGCATTAAATTTTAAGACTAAATCCGTTTTATTTTGACTTTACTGTTGTAGACCATATGAAGGCCAAGCACAGCTTTTAGAGTAATACCACTTATCCAGTGGTGAATTTGTTTTCACTGCTTTGATTTTGCCCATCCCTGAACTCCAAGATAGTTTTTTTTAATCTTCAGGCTGCTGGCACAAAAATAACAATTAGAAAATGGCATATTGACAAAAAATAACAATTGGAAAATGGCATGTTGGCAGACAGTTGCTCAAGAAGCTCTGCACCTTTTCAAGGTCAGGTTTAGTTTCCATTTCAGTAAAAATTACTTCACACAAGAATGGAAGCATTCCTGCCTGCTCAGGAAGATCCTGGACCACCAGAGGCAGACTTTATGAAATCCTCACGAGGGCTTTGTCTTATCCATGGTACTGCATTGAGCCTTTGTCCTGGAACAAAGGTTTTTTGTTTGCCGCAGTGAGGTGGAGATTAATGTCTCCTTCATGATTGTTCAGGTTTCATACAAAGCGTCTCTTCTGCATGAGTGGCTGGAGAAGGCAGAAAAGGAAGCATCAGAAATTGTCCCTGCAGCATGTTTCTGCTCAAACTCCATCTTCACAGCAGGAAGTGCAGCAAGGGGTGCAGAAAACTTGGGACTGAAGAAAGTTACTAAGTTGGGACATGGACAGTTTTCAAAGAGAGACCAGAAGTCTGCCATCTTTGGTTTATTGAAGCTTTTTAGAAGTGAAATATCTTGCTTTCTGCAAAAAAATTAAGCAGCATAATTCATTGGGGAGATATAATGACTACCTTGAACAATTTAGTGACTCAACCCAGCCTGGAAAATACCACCGAAGTACTTTCAGCAGCAGCTGGGGAGAAAGCAGATGTGGTACTGTGTTAATACTATCAGAGTGACAATAAACCGTGCAGCTGCTGGACCTGCCATTATTTCTCACGAAGGTAGTGCTCTGTCACTCTGGAAAGCTGGGGGAGATGGGGAGAGGTTTAGATATGTATAAACCAATTATTTCAGGAGGAGATAGAAAGTTAGGGGGTGTTCCCACAAGCAGGCTCTGGTTCCTCCGCTGTTTGACAAATGTTATGATGGCTGATTTCAGCTTTACCCCCCCTGCACAGAACACAAAGTTCACAGCATTCTGTACTGACTTGCATGTGCCTGAGGGATCATCATTGTAAGAGAATGTCCTTGTGATTCAAGGCATCAGCATTATGATAAATCATCTTCCAATGTGATCGCGGTCTGACATTCTTACTGCTCACAGATCCAGGGGTTTTTGTTTCATGGGACCGCAGAATTGTTCAGGTTGGAAAGGCCTCAGGAGTTCATCAGGTCCAGCCTTTGGCTCAAAGCAGTGTCTGCTGTGATGTCAGGACAAGTTCCCTGGGGCTTTGCACAGTCTGCTCCTGAAAACTTAACATTTCCCACACGAGGAAAGGACCCACTTTCTGACCTCTTCTGAATTACAGGGCACATGAACACACATCATAAGGTGTCACAACAGTGCATCAAACTGCAGCAAACTTGACTCTGAGATTTGCTCAGTTGGTTAAAGCGTTGTGCTGATAACACCAAAGTTGTGGGATCAATCTCTGCGTGGGCCATTCGCTTAAGAGCTGGACTTGATAATCCTTGTGGGACCCTTCCAGCTCAGAATATTGCGTGATCTGTGACTTAACGTCTCAAAGTCTCAAACAATTCAGGATGATGGATTTAGGTTTTTTGCTGTGTATCAAAAATGCCTCAAAACTGCCAAAACTGCAGGTGTGGCTCTGCAAAGACTGCTCTCTGACATGAAACACA
The DNA here is from genome assembly GCA_013400735.1 of Pomatostomus ruficeps. Lineage (NCBI taxonomy): Eukaryota > Metazoa > Chordata > Aves > Passeriformes > Timaliidae > Pomatostomus > Pomatostomus ruficeps. The sequence goes on from VYZT01063962.1 coordinate 137,711, forward strand.
GCAAAGACAGCGTATGAGTCTGCAGGCTCATTCTGGCGAGGACCAGGTTGTGGTATGCAGCAAGCTTCTGTAGCAATGCTGGCCTCTAATGTTACATCATACCCAGCAATTCCTCCACAGATTCCAGAGAACTTTATGATTGTTTATAGAGGATTGTTTAAAAAACTAACCTGACTGAAAAAAACCAAACTCCTTAAGTCTTTAAAGACAACAAGGTTTTTACTTGATCATTTTCACAGTAAATTACATACAATTTTCTGTCAACAGGGAATAATGCCTTTATGATAAAACCTAGACTTTTTGATTTCTTGGTCCACAGTAAAACACGAAAGCCCTTCTTTATGTAAAACAATGAGTAGCTGCATCTCCTTCCTTCATAAAAAACCTGTTGAATGCTTTCTGTGGTTTTCAACTCCCTGAGAGAGGCATAATAGCTTCAGGAGGTATGAGGACTTTGTATTCTGTGCCACACCTCTGTTCAGCACAGAAACACACCTCAAATGGAATCTGAAAAAGGGGGTAACTATTAACTATTTCTGTTGTTTCAGTACTAGTAAGCAGTTAACAATTAAAAACTGTTGTTACTTTTATTCTTCATAAAAATACAGAAGTGCAGTTTCCTTTAACAGTAAGATGGTAGAGTAAGATTTTGAGTGAATAGCCCCAAAACTATGTAGTCATTTAGAGAACTAAATTGTCAAGTTCGATGAAGGTATGGATTTGAAATAGCCATAAAAACAGCACTAACAAATTCAACTATTTTTTTCCAACATCTTACAAAATAGATTATTGAACAGAGGAGACCAATCCAGCATTTGACACAGATGCTAGTTAGAACAAGATACTATCTTGGCTTCAAAAATGTATCTGTGAAATCAGCTCATCTTGTGTAACACAAGCTCTGAAAGGTGACAGAGTTATGGAAGCTCTGTTTATGTCAGAAAGAGGGAGACCATGGAGATGTTTGGCAGATCAGGAGATCCGACCATGTAAGACTCGGGCTACTTTTTGATTTGTTTATTGCACAGTTCAGAAGGCTAAATTACATGGTTTATATTCTTCCCTATTAATAAAAGTTATAAACCTAGCTGATACTATCTCAAAGACCTGAGGTGCAATTCAAAGCTGAGGTGTGTAATAATTTTCAAAGCAGGTTTCCTCTGCCCTCACTGGGCACCATGTAGCATAAATGGTAATAGGTAATGAACAAAGCATGGGTTAATTAAGCTACAATCCTCCATACATACATAAAACGATATCTTGAGGGGGAAACACCTCACTTGGACAGCCATACTTCTGCAAATAGATTGGATTCAACAAATGATATGAAACATCTGCTGAGAGGTTTTTTGCAGGAGAAAAATAGGAACTGCATTTGATCACAGAATAACCTTCAACAGGTTAACCATTTTCTGCAATAGAATCTGTTATTTCAGACTCATTCCAGGTTGGCATATGTCTAGCCTATTTTTAAAAACATCCATTTTGGATTGCTCAGGTTCTTTCTGAGGAACACAGAGCCATACCGTGTCTCTGTCATCTGTCAGTGTTTCCTCTAACTGGAGACTGCACAAAGTCTAGAAAAGCTGTATGTTGTTCATCGCTCACTGGAATACTCTTTTGCGCCTTATATTTATTGATGAACGTCTCAAAAGACAGGCAGCTTGCTGCAAGTGCCGAAAAGCAAATCAGTCGGGCACCCTGCAGATTGCTATACACATGACAATAGCCTTTGTTAGCATAATGTATTATAATGCATTATGTAGTGGGTCTCTGAGGTTTAGTAATCCCTGTCAGCAACCGGAATAAATGGAAATAGCTTCCAGGAGATGCAAGGCCTATGAAAAGACTGTTATTTTTCAAGAACTAGAAGCATTCAGACTCACACATACAGCCTTTGAAACAAAATCTCTTGAACGATCTTTCACCACAACCATTTGTGAAAGTCAAATACCATAATTGTACTTAAGAGAATAAAGAGAAATTGAACTGAACACTAGCAGTTCTGTATTTTCCCTACTGAAACAAAGATTTGGTGCATTCTCTCAGGCTTGGTCACAGCAGAAGTTTTTAATTTTGACTTTTTGAACATGCTTAGACACTGAATTTGTTAGCTGAAAATAGCCAGCTTCCACATAAAAATAGGCACACCTCTTTGAGGAGAGTGTCTGAGCCACAAGTCAGAAGGTTTTTTACTTACTTCTAATGCATAACTGTATTGCAAAAAATCACTAATATTAGATAATAGAGCATAAGCTGCATGGGATGAAGGTGCACCACAATTACAGAACTCCTGGAGCCATAACTCCCATGCAGACTGGGAAAGGCATCTCTTACGCTACACTTGCCCTGCTTTTTATGCCCTTCCCTTTTGGCAACTCACCGTGACCTTTAGCAGGGAGACAGTACTAATCTAGCTGGAACTCTGATCTGAGCTAGTACAGCTGCACTAGTTTTCTTATGGTGCTGTGAGTTGTTGACGTATTTAGTAATGTTTTTCAAATTTTACTAGTGTAGAACAATTAAAGGCATAATACCAAAACCCTTCAGATAGTTCAATCTACTAAAATACCTTCAGAAATGCTTAAGTTACCATTGTTGATACAGAGGTAACATCACAATACATACTACTGTCTTTATGTAGAGCTGCTTATTCCCTGCAGTGTTCCACTCTGCTGTTTACACCTGCATTTCTTCCTGGATTTTTAAAGCACTCATCGCTGTTCAGTTGAAGTTCTAGTTAAATGATCAAAGGCTTTAGCAAAACCATCCTTTAATATCATGCTGCACTCGCACCATAAGCCAACAGAAAATCAAATAAGCTCTGTTGCTAGAATTCCACAGGAAAAATCCTTACTCCCAAAACATTGAAATGCTTCGGCCTCAGCAGAGTTGCCAGGTACAACACTCAAAAGCCAACTGCAATTGCAACCTGAAGCTGCAGTGCCTCTCTGCATGCTAATTGCTTGCCTCTGCAGAAGCTTTCACTGTTCAGTCTTCATCTCTTGATTAGATTAAATGAAGGTATAGCTGTAACCCTAACCAAGCCATTTATTCTATTTTTAACCTTGCAGGCATGTATAGAAACTTAAGTGAAGGGAGAAACAGTGTTAAGTTAGGAGAAAGATAGGAAACATTCTATAGGTAAATCTACTTCCTAAAATCTTTCCTGATGTGAGCCACAGGAAGTTAACACTGCTTATTCCAGTAGAGCCCATCCCTAATTATCTGTGCCACAGTCCCAGTTTTCCTGGACTACTGTTACCATCTTCTGTCAGGCGTCACCTTTTACCAAGGTAATGGCAAACATCATGTAGACCACTCAGAATCACAAAAATGCTGACTTCATCCTATTTTCAGAATACACCATCAGTAATAAAATCAGCAGCTGAAATACCTTCCTGCTTTGCATGTTTAGTGTTATTCTTTGCCTGAAGTAGAGCCTGGGTTTTTTCCACTACGTTTTGTCATTGAAATAGTAAAGTTGAAAGCATTCTAGGAATTAAATTGCAGAGGGCTTGAATGATGCAAAGCATTAATTTATTTTCCTGAGGCTTTGTTCCCTGGGGGCATTGAGAATATCATCTGCTCATAAGATGATGGAGAGGGATCTCTTAGCAAAATGAAACTAGTTATCAATATTGCAACCAAAAAGATGGAAGGATGCTGAGACAGAAATAGAAGGTCCTGCTGCTGCTGCTGTGCCTCACGTCCTCAAACTGCTCATTCTTGAGCTTAGCAGTCTTTACCCACCAGCTGCTGTATAAGAAGTGCTCTTTGAAGCCATTTATCAGCACAACTCTCTGCTGATGGGGGCTGGGGAAGACTGCAGTTTACAACAGCTGAGGAGAAATGACTGCATATCACTTGGATGGAAGTCATTATCGCTGATTGGCAAACCGACCTTACTCAGTGGGAGCTGGGTGGAGATTGAGTCTGTTCCAGAAGGAAACCTTAAGTTTAGAGAGCAGGATTGAGTACAGTGCCTGTGGCCACTTGGTTTGCTTGCCTGTCTAACCATGTTCAACACTCTTTCAAGCTGTTGCAGAGGGAAAGAGCGCTCTGTTTGCCTTTTGCTGGCAGTGGGCAGGCTCTGCTGTTAGCACACACATACGGAATCTGGCAGCAGCAGCAACTACACTGCTCACCAGCACACTGATGGCATTGTGCAGTGCAAGCCGTGTAAAGGTCCTTGCTTCCATGAAAACAGCAAATTATAAAAGAAGAGTGGACATCTTTGTATCTTGTTTTACTTATTGGACTTTGAATAAAGATGGAAGAATTCACTCTGTTGTTGTACTGTTGCTTTTTAAGAACTGAATTCTCAACCACACAACCTCCTCTGCTCTAGATTGTCCCCCTTGCTTCAGTCGTACCCTGTGCAAGTAGATTGGCACAAGAACTGCTCAGCTCTGTTGTCTTCTGCTCTTACGTTCCTCCACTTACTGTTCTCTGTAGTGGTGATGCAGATACACTGCAAGCCAGCATCAAATTAGTTAAGTAAAACATGCAATTTTAACAAATAAATAGTAGTTCCTACCCTAAGAAGTGGAGAGGAAAATTGAAAATTAACCTTTCTGCAGGAATGTGAAATGTTTTGTTCACCACACAGAGGGTCAAAACACGAGACCTCCCACAGGCCACTCAGTGACAGGCCTTGGGAAACTTCTGCAGTCTGGGCGCTTGGAGGCTAAACAGAAAGGACAATTTCTGAGACACAACCAAAGAGTGAGAGTGAAATCCCAGGTGTCTTAGAGGCAGTAGGACTTCAAAGACTAGTTTGAAAAGCCATCTGAACATCTAGGTGTGTGACAACTGGATAAAACGAAAAGAGCTAGCTGCTATGATACTAGGTGGTAGGCTAGATGATAACAGAGTGGTTCTAGAGTCTTACAGACTCTATTGTACAGCCCGTGTGCATAATTTACAGGCTACACAGGTTTGTAACCTGACAAGAAGAGTGCCAGAGCATTTAAGGTCCCAAGTTTTGCACTATTCAGTCAGCTCACTACCTTAACATCCACTTTGCTACAAGAATAACAACAAGAAGTAATTTTTTAAATCACAAAACCAAATTAAAGAACAAAGTAGTTATACTTGAAGGTATGTTTTCTTATAGGGAAAGTCCTGTAAGGGCTGTCAGGACTGTTCTTCAGTGAGTGCCTTGAGCTGGAGCCAGCCTTGCAGCTGCCAATAGCCCCTTTAGCTCAGATGGAAGCCCTGCCTCAGGACTGGCCAAAAAATTAAGCAGCATTTACTACTGCTCTATCAATTGTCATGGGTTTTTCATGGAAATCTTCCTGTCCTGTGGACAGTTCCATGGACTAAACACCGTGCCCTTAATGAAAATAACAAGACTTAGTGGATTTGTGGCCTGAGAGCACTGTGTCTGCAGGACTGTGCTAAACACCTTTACCATGCTATCAGACCTATTGCATACCAGCAGTACTGGTTTCAGCAGCACATTTAAACCTCTAGTCTTAGATTTAGGTCAGACCTCTGAGTTTTGGAGGAGTTAAAATCTTTAGTTACTAAAAAATTTGATAATCTGTTTAGGACTACAAGTGTTCTAACCAGACAAGTGCTGTAAAAATCAGCGTTTTTACTGTTTGTGTAACAACAGACCATTCAAGTACAACCATTTGCAGAAAACATAAAAACTCTTTCTCTATGCATCACAGGTGATATGTGAGGAAAATTAAGAGTAGGAATTGATTCTGAAGTTAATGTATCTTTCCTATGTACATGTGTATTTAAATGCAAGCTAAATATAAATATATAATATGTATATTTACTATTAGTAGAGTTATCTACTCATCAGTAAACAAATATTTTAGTCCAGTATTTTCTTGTGCTTCCCTTCTGAAATATAAACATCTCTTAATTTTGTTCTTTCTAGCTCTGTTTTGTGATGTTTTGGACACCAAACGTGTCAGAGAAGATTTTAGTTGACATAATTGGAGTAGACTTCGCTTTCGCAGAGCTGTGTGTCGTTCCTTTGCGCATCTTCTCCTTTTTTCCACTTCCAGGTAAAAAAAAAAAAAAGGAAAAATAATAGTTCTGTAACCTCAAAACCCACGGTTCTAGGGTCTGACATGGCTGTATGTACCAGTGTGGCTAAACGAATGCCTAGCATGAGCAACACTGTCTGTGCTGAAGCTGCTGCAGACCCAGAGTGCTTTCATTGCCAGTCATGATACAAACCTTGCAGGAAGAGCAGTCAGGCAGCAGGCAGATTCCTGACTGTCAGAAGTGAAGCCTGAATTCTCTGTCTTGTGGTTGACCAAGAACAAACACATGAATGGCAGTAGCCATACGTGTGTGCTGAGACTGAAAGTATCTCTTTGGAACAGCATCTCGGAGCTGTCGCTCCTCTCGGCTTTCTTGGGACGCCTTCCCGGATAGCAGAGCTGCCCAAAAGCCGATGCGATCCCAGTGCCCCGGCCGCCCCGTGTGTTTGGGGGGGAAGTACCAGGAGGGCCACACTGGTGGGAGCTGGGTTTAGCGTGGAGTGGGGGATGATGAAAGTCGTAGGAGACCCGAAGACAAAAGGAGGGACTCCAGGTGTGAGCGCACTGTGGTTTATTCAACCACAATGGAATCCTCAGGGACCGGAGCCCCGAGCAGCTCGAGACACGGGGTCTTAAGGTGAACAAACAGCCAGTTAGGTGAGGGTACAGGGGAAGGGTTAGGGAGGGTCCAGGGTTACAGAGCCAGTAACTGAGGAATGGGGAGGAAAGGAGGACGAGTAAAGAGGGAAGAACAAATCATTAACTGAATAACGGAGAACTTACTAGAACTTGGGGAGTATACAGAAATTAATAGACAACTGGGTATCCAATGAGGGGATTCGGAGGTGGGTTTGTTATAACTTGGGTTACACCACAGTGATGTCTGTTCCCCAGGGGAGCCCTCCAGCTCTGGGAGTTCTCCACCAGAGCTCCTTTTCTTGGGTGGTACATTCTGGGGCCTTCAGGCCTTTATTATTTATACGTACCACCCCGACACAGAGCAGCTCCACAAGCACATCAATCACCTCCATTAGGCTCCCGTTCAGCTGCCAGACTCGGGCTCTTTCAGAGCCATAAGCATTACACAATAAAAGTTAATACTCCAATCGAACAGCAAGACAAGCTGGACAGCAATAATCAAAATGTTTCCGATTCCTAGCTCTGTAATTAAATGCAACATCTTTTAGTGTTTTCTGCTTACATGACAAGACAGTTTCATAATAAGGGTAAACCACAAATACAAGAATAGGTGCATGTAGATATCTTTTTTTGTGCCTGACTGTTACACCATGTGCCACACAGGAGCTAGATGGAAAATCTTCCTTGGTATGACTTCTCTTTAGGGAAGGGGATAGTTTTGGGGCTTTTTAATTAAGAAAACAGAATGGACTGTCTAATAAGTTGGTTTTAAGAGAGCGATATGGCACTCCTCAGGCAGGCCTCTAGGCCGAGGGCCTGAAGGAGAGCCACACAAGGAACCACACAAACACAGCAGCAGGAGAGAGCAGAAAGAGAGAGGGCAGAACCCTCTGACTTTTATTTATATGTTTTCACACATCACCGTGGATTGGAGGTAGAAATTACCACCTCTCATAATCCACTGGTCAAAGTATTTGTCAATCATATTTCTCCACCCAGTATACTGGAATTCATAACATAGATACAGTTTAGGAAAACATAGATAATTGCTAAGAGAAGCCATGGCCATGGTTATAGAAAGGATTCTAAGAATATCACAAAAGGAAAAACACTGAACACTGCAAAGTCAGGGCAACAGAGCAGCTCTTAGGAAGGAGTGCTGTCCATACCTGACTTTTTTTGTTTCTTCGTTTTCCCAAATCAGTATATTAAAGCAATGTGAACATTAGATCTACTTCCTTTCTAGTAGGGTGCAAAGTTACCAGCACTAAGTTTCACAGAGGTTATTTCTGAACAGTGCTCTCTGCATGAAAAAGCTGCATATGACTGACTTTTTTTTTTTTATAACTACTCTTGCCTCTTTTTCTCCCCTGTTTATGAACAGTGACTGTCAGAGCACACTTGACTGGTTGGCTGATGACTCTGAAGAAGACATTTGTGTTGGCACCCAGCTCAGTGCTGCGGATCATCGTCCTCATCACCAGTCTCATCGTGCTGCCTTACTTAGGGTAAACCATTATTCTTCACAGAACCCATGGATTTGCTTCCCTCTTCATTCCTTCTCCCTGTCACTTGATAGCTGAATTTGCATAGTTCAGAACATTTTCTCCAAATACTAACCATGATACAAAGCCTAAATAGGGTCATTATCTGGAACAGAAACATTTACAAATTTACAAGTATGATTGCCCTAGACAGGCACAATAGTGATGTCCCTTTGGGAAAAATACACAACTGTCAAAGAGGCAAAACCATGTCCTAGGGGGAATTTATTTCCATGTTATTAAATACACTGTTAAGAAAGCTAATGGAAGAATATCTTGTTTGTAAGTTCAATAATCTATTCTACAGCACTCTGTACTAGACTTTAAATTCTTTGTCCATAATCTGATTCAGTGTGCTTCTTTTACTAAACAGTGAAGCCATTAAAAAACAAATGAGTCCTTTAAAATACCAGTTATTCTCTTTGGCAGTGTATTATGTCTTTGAAGAAAACATTCTATCAGCAGATTGGTTCTATATGCCAGTGAAAATATAATTATGAATCATGCATTCTCACACAACAATAACTGCTTTCTCTCTGTGCCTCCAACAGAGTTCATGGAGCCACCCTCGGGGTAGGATCCCTTCTAGCTGGTTTTGTAGGAGAGTCCACCATGGTTGCGATAGCGGCCTGTTACGTCTATAGGAAACAGGTAAGAATTAAACCCTCTGGGATCTGGTGAAAGCAGGTGATGAATGTACTGGATTTTAGTTCAGATTAAGAGTACACTTTAGAAATGTAATTCCCCAGAATACTCACTTTGGTTTGCTTCCCTGTTCAGTCTCAGGAGTGTGCAACTTGGAGGCTTTGGGTTGATACAAAACCAAAAGGTGCCTTCCAGCTCCTAGGGGGCATCTAGGCCATGGGACATTCTGTCTGAAGTCAGAGAGCCTCCTGCTTCTCAGAATACGTGTATCATGGATATCCTGTCCTTACCAGCAGCAGTTTTGTGCTGTATATTTGCTACTGCAGTACAACATAGCATCTTTATGTAGGCATAGGAACTACTCATCCAAGCTTACAGTATGTGTATTTATATGTATATAGAGTCACAGAATCACAGAATGATAGAATGGTTTGGGTTGGAAGGGACCTTAAAGTTCCAGCAAGTTCCCTGCAATGGAACGTGTTACGTAGTGTTATATAGTGTATACATTTATATCTGTGTGCATACACGATGTAATGCATACATCTCTGTATATATACTTTTATATCTTTATAAAACCAAGTCTGAGGAAAATCGACAAGAAGTACAGGTGCTATGTTTTTTTGCCATCTAGAGGAGTGGCTTAAAACAAGACATACTCCTGCAGCAGCTGACAGTAAGAGCTTACAAATAATTAAACAGGCTCATTTTTACTTATTTCAAACCCTGCAATCCTGCATGTGCAGAGTTGTGGTGACACACGGATTTTGAAGAAGATTCCACCAAATTAAGTCAAACACAGGATAACTATTGGCTGGGTGAGTGGGTACATTGCAGTACCTGCGTGTTGTGTCCTTACAGTTACACGTTCAAGGCTCCGTGTGGGGCACTAGGTCCAGCTCCAAGCAGAACCAGCAAGGTGTGTATGTCATTCTGTAGTACAGAAGGACTCTGTGGATGGGAACAGAGAATACAATCTATGCAGTGACTTTTTTTTTAAATTAGTTATCTTACTAAGTGCCAAGTGGAAATACCCACCACTGCTATTTTTGAAAAAAAAAAATAAAGAAGATGGAATATCTAAAAGCCTTATACTGGAAGAACCTAAATCAGTTTTGATATGTGTTAACAGTGCAGGCCATGGCAAGAGATCAAAGTGTACAAGGTTCATAAGACAGTAGAAGAATCATAATCTTGATCATGATTAATTTGTCATGTTTTTCTTGAGAATCAAAGAGTAAAACTTCTGGAAACTGAAACGACTTTTCTTGACCTGCAGTTTCACAACATCCTCATTACTTGTTTGTTGCCATAGTGGCTCACAGAGTCTTTCTGGACAGGGACATTGTGCTTAATCTTTTCTCCGTGGTGAGTGCAGGTAGTAGGAGTAATAACTGTGCCAATCTAATTTATTCTTCATTCGATGCGACAGTGGCAGAGCCAACCAGTGGCTCTACACACCAGGTTGTTCTCACCTGTAGTTGGAGAGCTACGGATCAAATGTTGTGTAGACACCTCTGAAATTTTGGAACTCTGGTAGACCCATCTCAGCTGAATCAGTAGTACCTGTGGGGGATATTTTGTCAGCTGTGCAACTGTTTTCAGTAAAACTACTCAGCCTGCTGAGAAATGGGTAATAAGGAACAGATGCTTCAACTTGTTTTGTAGGGGGCTGAACGTTTCTTAGCTTTACTAATCCAGGACATCCTGGATGATTCATAGGACTCTTGAATGACCTCCTGCTCCTGCTAGCCAAAAATACTTTAATATTACTTGGCCTTGGTGAGGCGAGGGATCACAGTGGATCAGCAATACCAAGAAAAGACAGAATGTCACATCTTGTAAAATTCCTGAATTTGACATTTGAGAAATTAGGTTGCCACCTTGTCTCCCTCCCTAGAGAAGCTTTTCTTCTCTCACATTTTGTTTTCCTTCTTTTTTTTTTTTTTTTTAAATAAAAAGTCTGTGATGTAAAATATTCCAGATGCTCTCTTCCCTCCAGTCATGCTAAAGCCTGTTTTGGATGTTGCTTGGCATGAGAAATGCCTGATTGCATTTATGTTAGAAAGGAGAAAGCTGAGCCCCAGAAAGGTTATGGAAATCTTCTAAGTTAAGCCAAGTTATTAGTGGCAAGCCACAAATATGACACAAATATTCTAGTTTTTAATAACATACTCTAAACAAACCGTATTCTCACCTCACTGCTCCCAGTGTCCAAAGCTGGTGGATGTGTGTTCATGCACAACTTACTGATAGGTTTCTGGATGCTTGTTTCAATCTAGAAAAAGAAGAGGAATGAGAATGAGACAGCTGCAGAAGGTGAAGACTCTGCAATGACCAACATGCCTCACACGGAGGAAATGACAGACATCGTAGAAATGAGAGAAGAGAATGAATAATAAATGGGATGCAATTGTTCTCTGCAGGGACGATTGGAGTGACGCTTCAGCATCTTGTCGTCTCTCATACTTTTTTGTTTGTTCGTTTTTATTTTTGTAATAAAGAGGCCTTGATTTAAAAGGTTTCAGATAAATTCTCTAGCATACTGAGTATGCTCTCACTGATGAGGGACCTAAAAAGAGGTCTTTGCTTCTTTTTTTCTTTTTCTTTTTCTCCAATTGAATTTTTTTTCTCACTCCATGCAAGCATAAAAGATACAATTGCATCACTGTAGAGTCTTCCTTACTTATGCATCCACCTTCTCTGGACAATCTGCATTTGTCAACCAAAGCCCTGCTCCTGTGCGCCTGTGTGTGTGCGGAGCCGCGCGCTCGCACACGCACACCGCCACGTGCCACTGGCTCAGTGCTACTGCCATAACCCCCCTCCCTCCCCCTCTCCTTTTCCTTCCTTTTCTTTATGAGAAATGGAAAAGAAGTTTGGAATACAGAGCTTTATTTTACTTGCTTGAAAATGACTTTGCTACATAAACTAATATACGATGGTGAACTATATCTTTTTGTTTGGCCTCATCACTAGAGCTTATACTGCACAGGGTACAAGACGGGGAGGAACGTGGGAGTCTCCACACTCAGTGGAGAAAAACAGGTTCCTCTCTCATGTTGAAAGTGTGTGGATGTGTACATACACACACAGGTACATGAACAGAGACATACATATATATATTTATATATATATGCCTATGATAAATGAAATACACACAGGACAAGAACTCTATTTAGCTTTCATTCCATCAGAAAGATAGTAATCTTTTGAAAAATATCAACATTTACTTCAGAATTTTCTTGAATCATTAAGTCCCACCTTACATACAGTTTTCTTTAGGAAAAAAAAAACATGCACTTTCCTCTTGTGAAGAGGGTGATGGCAACTGATAGACTTTGACTGTATTTGAATAAAACAAAAATAAATATTGACAAGCTTTACCAAAGTTCTTGTCCACTGATCGAACTTTAATTTTTAAAGGTTGATTTGTTCTCTATAATTATTTCTGGTGCCTCTATATTAAAAAAAAAATAAGATCAGATAACGTATGCAGGATACCATGCTGTATCACGCATAGTTCCATGAAATTTTTTATACAGAGATGTGCACATATTCACGTGTGTGTGCGTGTGTATATATACTTCATACACACGCACACACACACACATACGTATGTTTTGCTATTATGTATTTACCTATGCAGTAGATCAAAATCCATATGGTGAAGCTCAAGTACTGATGGTCCTCCAGGCTGAAAATGAGGGACTCTGATGATCTGTTGGCTCTCCAGGCAGCGTTGTGTGGGAGCAAGGAGCTGCTGACACGAGCCCCGCGGAGCCGTGCACGGAGCAGGCAGTGCGGCAGGCCGGCGCGCTCCGTGGGCTTGTGGCTGGAGCACTCCTTAAACAACAGTGTGAGCTCGGCTGGGAGACTCGAGATGGGTGGGAGTGAGGGCTGTGTAAGAGGTGAGGGAAGCAGGGAGGTTTGGGGTGTCACTGATGCTGCTGTGGCAGCAGCTTGTGTTTCTGTGCTCTTCTGTGTTTGGCTGCAGGGCAGCGCTCATTATCGGTCTGTAGTAGCTTGGGTCCTTTCAGATTTAATCATGTCGGAGTCTGGAAACCATTATCCTCCATCCTATATCCATAAATCAGTTAATTTAAACCTTATTTAGTAAAAGTATATTTTTCTAAGTTGTGGAAATTATTATTTAATTGTGGACAAATTTTGTTTCTAGATTTATTTGCCAGATAGTCCCAGCAGTCGGAGAACTGATCAAAACTAAACATTACTTTAAATGTTTTATCAATATATGTGTATGTAGACATACACATGTGTATAAATATATATATTGTATATTATGTACATTTATTTTACACTACAATACGTTTCCTATTTTTCCAAGTTCAGCTTAAAAATATCTCTACAAAACTACTGAGTTGACTAGTAATCAGTTATGGCCATCATGAAAGGCATTGTATCAATGAACTTTACATTTTATTGGAAAGATTTGTACCAATTTGTTACATGTGCAAATACAATAAGTAAAAAATGCAGAAATTACTGTGTTAACTGACAGATTTGCAAAATCAGTTTATGCTTAATGAGCAGTGGCACTAGGAAGGTAAGACTAAAACCAGTAACCATGTTTTCTGTGCCACGACAGGGTAAATACTTTTTGACAGTAGTTTAAAACAATTTTTTTTAAAAAAACCCTCAGACAAATTAATGTGTGCAGTATGTAGACTGTACACGCCCATGAATACAGGCTCTCAAACAGTCATATGTATATAATGTGTATATAGACTGTTACAGATCATAGTGGCCATTTGAGGTCTCCTCTATTCACGCAGTTTTGGTTTCTCCAGTACATTTGTATCCAAGTCCACAAGATGCAGTTTTTCAGGAACTGTAGAGATGAAGCAAGGAAATATTTTTGTGTAATATTTCTTTTGGTACATGACTAAAATTCAAACAGCAGTATTTTTGATGAATTTTGAGCATTACCAATGAAGGTTTCAGGTAATGATTGCACCAAAAAGTAAAAATCCGAACACAAGGGATAACACTGAGGCTTGTACTTTAGATGAAAGATGAACAAATATTAAAAAATTGATTATTGGTCATACAGAGCTAAACTAATGGCACTGTAAAAGAGAAATTTTCAATTGTGTGTGTAATACTTATTAGTCCTTTACTTTACAAGATACTGAATGAGCACAGGAGTGGTGGGATTTGGGCAAGAATTGAAGCAGTGACGTAAGGACACGTGCATTGCATCTTTCTGCTTCCTGCAGGTCATGTATTTCTTTACACTGCTCTGCTGGATTAACAAAATGTGATGCCATTTCTGCAAGGAGTGGGTCCCAGCCAGCCCCTTGTGCTGGCCCAGGTGCTCAGCAAGGAGGAAGCTCTCCTTCTGTCCCTTGCAGACACCGTGCCTGCTTCTGGGACTGTTGGCGGGAGCTTCAGCAACCTCCTGAAACCTCGCTGCTCCCTGTCAGTGGCAGATTGAGCTGGGCTGGTGGAGCAGACAGTGTGAGGGGCTATGGGCTGGGGGTGGCCAAAGCCCCAGTCAGAGCACCACTGGTTCCAGTGTCTCTGTCAGGTAGATGCTGGTACGTGCCCTGTCCTGCACCTCTGCCTTTCCAAAAGTACTCCCCTGAGTTCTAGTAAAATGGTTTAGCTGTCTGTCTCTTGTGCTGTTGCTTATGAAATGGCTGTCTATTTCTGTGGTAATTATTTTGCAATAGAAACCTGTCCCGTTTCTGTGTCAGAGAGCTGGAGCACCGTCATCTCAATGAATTCATGTGGAGACTTGGCCTTTCCAGTCTGAGTTACACCATCGAAGTTACAATAAAAAGAGAAAAAAAGTTGATCTGCATCTTACATCTTGTACTGCAGAGCAGCTTACACAGTGGGAAATAAGAGCAGAACACTGATAAGCTGTGGATTAATGTTCCTCAGCTTTTAATACGCATGTAAAGTTGTGTTAACTTGTCTTGAGCTTTCCTTTTTCAGAATTAAGGGAAAACACTGCAGGTTTTTTTCCCTCACTGCCCTAAGCAGGCTCTCACACTCACCAAGCACTGGACTTGATGGACAAGGCTCTGCATTTCTCAGCCAGTGCCTGAAGCCATTTGGGTGCAGCAGCGGGTTCCCAGGCATGGGGCAGCCCCGCTCCCCCCTGGCACAGCCGTTCCAGGCAGGAGGGCTCAGTTCCCTGCTTGTTAGATAGAGCCGCCCTGAGTGAGACGATTGGGTAAGTAACAGAGAAGCCTTTTTGTTTTCTACTCATTTTCCTGCTAAATATTTCCTTTGAGCCGGAGATTTATATCGGGCTGTTGCTTGGTGTTTCGCCGAATCTGCAGCCAGAGAGGAGCAGCCCCAGACGGAAGGTTGGCTGATGAATGCAGCTGATTCAGGGCAGGCCACGGCCCATGAACAGAAACCTTTTGAAGGCAGGAGCGCCTTCTTTTGTGGGGTGGCGCCTCATGCTTAAAAAGAAGGGAGAAAGGATGCTTTCAGGCCTGGGCAGCCAGAGGCGTCGGGCATAGTTTTGTGTTGGGCTGCAAGGTGGCAACAGGAACGGACAATCCTGCAGTTTCAGCATCCCAGTCCCGTGCTGGTGAAGTACAGGACAGCGTAGAGGAGGTCGAGGGGGCAGCATGAGCTCCATCTCTCACCGAGGTCTTGTGGCTGTGGCATGGTTGGCACAGGTTTGAGTGCAGCTGGTTGTTACCTGGGAGGAGTTGCAGTAACCTTTGAAAAGCCAAGCATATGTATATGGGCGTGTATATGAGAATGTCACACACACAACTTTGTTGTGACCTTTGTATAGTTCCTTGGAACAAGAATTCAAGTCCAAACATGATCGAAATGTGGGACTAATACTCTAAGCCATTTTAAAATATTGCAATTTAAGCTACATAAAAGAGTAAATGAAACAGCAGACCATATACCATTAAGCTAAAACAGGATTTAGATCAGTGGGCTGGAACAGGAGAGAAAGAGGACATGTTGAAAATCTTATAGGTATTGTATATCCCTCCTAAAGACAGCAGCATGGTGCAGAGATGAGGGAACTGGAGGGCGGAAAACATTTCCATTTCAGCTGCCCTGGAGAGGGACTGAAGGGTGAGGAGCAGTGTGTCTGTGTGACACCACTTCCAAGAATGTTGATTTCCCAGTAGAAGAGCCTTCAGAGACAGGAGTGTGAAACATCTTAGAAGATGATTCAAACAGAAATAAACCAGCATGCAGGGTTTATAATGTGCAGTAGGGAGGCACTATGTATCTTCCAGTTCCTGAGTAACTGACAGGGCTGCACTGGGGAAATGTCACATAAATATTAATTACACATGGCAAAATCGTCACAATTTTGGTAGCAAATTGGCATGTCCCAAATACCAGCTTAACCATATAATACTAGGATTCACTTCCCTCATTCATGTTTGGCTTTCTACTAGATTTCAGCAGACCATCTGTTTTGAAGGGAGTAAGGTCCTGCGGAGGGGATGCAGTGCAGAACAGGCTGTGGGGGCTTGTGGTAGAGTCCCAGGTGGGAAGAGGAGCTCTGAATTTATTCTGTGCCCTGCAACACACTGTATAGTAGCCTGGCAGCGTCATGGAACAAGGCAGAGTTGTCAGCTGAGCAGCAAGCTGGGCCCAAGTGTGGTCGCAAGCGTGGTCGCAAGCTGCAGCAGCCCTGCAGAGCAGCAGGAAGGCATGGGTTGCAGGGTAGCCCTGGCTCTGAGCTCAGGCAGCTTGTGTGGATTTGCTTTGGAGAGCCAAGTTCAATTGTCAGTGCACAGATGCAATCCTCAGCAAAACCACTGCCAGACTTGTCAGTAATTGGCACCTTCTGAACAAAAAGGCTAAAGACAAAACACGGGGGCAGAGAGAGCGAGCTTTAGGCTCGGCTTGGAGCACGGACTTGCACAGAAGGGCGAGCTCGTGCAAGTTAATTGTAGGGTTAGGGACTGAGCTTCAGTCTCAGCATTTCATATCCGTGACATCCAGTCTATGTTAGTAAAACAGAAGAATGGCAGTATATTTCTAGGTGCTTTTTTATCTGTAATCCCACGGGGAAACTCTTCCTTAGTTTTATCAAGCATTGTCACTGCTCAAATCAATTTATTAGTTTTACCTCATTATTTTCTGTCATTCCGAGTTCAGTGTCTTCAGACATTTCCTCATTTTCTTCTGAAGGTTCCTGCTAGGCTTATTTTGTCTGTTGGCATTTTGAGAAGGAAAATGTAATCGTCATACTGACTGAATGTCAAGTAACGCTGTGATTAAAAAGTAGCTTACAACAAAACTTCTTTGATGGATTGTTTTTTACTTCTCCTTTGCTAAGCTGAAGAAGAGAGTCAAGAAGTAGAAGGAACTGGGTGTCTTTATTTAAAATCAAGAATTAAATGAGTTAATTCAAGTTCATTTCTTAACTCTTAACTTTCTAGTAAAAGACCTTTACCCAGACTTTTCCACCAAAGTTAGCAGTGCATTCCCAGAGCAGCACAGAATAGAGCCTGGCACGCAGGCTTCACATGTTTCACAACTAAATGTATAACAAGAAGTTGAAAAGCCTGATTAACAGGGCTGTCCATTAAGTTTAAAATTCACCTGGACATGAGCAGCCTGGTCTAGTATCTGTGGTGGCCCTGCTTTGAATAGAGGGAGACTTAGCAAGAGAACTGCCTGCAATCCTCTTCCAGCCTAAATTGTTCTCTGATTCGACCAGGAACCTAGAGAGGTCCCTTAATCTTCAAGGATTTAAGATTGCTTGCTTTTTTTTTTTTTAGGCTTTTGGTTCAGGGTTGAGAGACAGTGCCTGCTAGGGGTCTACAATGTAGATATGTGAGCAAAAAAATGTTGAGCTGCACAGATTCTTTTGCTGATGGCAAAACTCTGGCATTGCAGAGCCAGCTTTACAGTATCCTCCCACCCTCTGGGAGCCCACAACGAGAGCAAGGCAAAAATAAGCTATTGTATCTGCAGATAAAGTATTTGAGTACTGTACTGCACTTCTCCCATTAACTCTAAGCAAAACTGCCTGAAAATAGCAAGCAATTTCAATTATTGTCTGCTTCCTCCCACCTCTCTTCATGTGCATCATTCAGCATTTAAAATAAAAGCTACTCTTTCTCATAGCTCCCCTTTGTAATGAAGGTAATGCAAAGTAAATACTTACATTTACGTAATAGAATGGCTTGGCCTATCTGCAAATGAGAGCGTATAAATCCCCTCTTAGGAAAGGATGTAAAAATTGGAACAGCAGCTTTATCCATAATTCAGAAAAAACCCCACAACAGAAATGCAAAGAAAAAATTGCAGAACTGAAAAAAAAATAAATTTCATTAACTTTTAATGAGACTACTGCCTGGGTGGCAAGTGAGGTGTATGTACACATGTAGAAAACAGCAGAGCCTGGAACTAACATTCATTGCGCGATTTTGTAGCTTTCTCTCCAAAGCACATGTAAGTCAGCTTTTGTGTCTATTATGATGAACAAAAATTCCCTCCTAAGCTATAAGGAAACAACTGGGAGGCTACAGACAATAAATTAACTGGTTACTTAAATCAACTGATTTTATCCACCGAGTTTGCAAGCGCCACAAAATTGCAAAAGCAAAATCTCAAAAAAAGTTAAAGGTACCTGTTTTTGTAGATGTCATTCCCTTCATTATAACCATCAGCAAGTTTTTCATTTGGTTTAA
Source organism: Pomatostomus ruficeps (assembly GCA_013400735.1). Classification (NCBI taxonomy): domain Eukaryota; kingdom Metazoa; phylum Chordata; class Aves; order Passeriformes; family Timaliidae; genus Pomatostomus; species Pomatostomus ruficeps. The sequence goes on from VYZT01063962.1 coordinate 156,212, forward strand.
TAAAATTACCTGCAGTATCTTTGTATATTTTTAAAAAGCAAATGCGCAAGATGCAAGACTTAACCTGTGTTTTCAAATGGCAGAAACAGCTCCCACCATGATAAAGGCAGTCAAGCTCATATCATGTCAGGTTTTGATCTTTCAGAAAATTGCTCTGTCTGCTCCCTTATTTTAGATCATTTAGATTATTTTGTGGTGTTACTGCCTCTGCCTTAGTTTTGTGAAGCCAGGCCCCTATGGAGGGTTTGTGGTAAGAGACTTGAAGTTGGGATTGCAGGTAGTGTCAAAGCCCCCTGCACTGGTTGTGGTGTTTGGCAGAGCATTTTACCACCACAGGCCACAGAAATTCAAATTGGACTTGACTCTGTCTGGTGGAATGGCTGAAATGCATTTCATGGGGTTTGGGCAGCACAGCTTGGCTGAATTCCCTTTGAGAAAGCCTTGTTTCACCTGTATGGGACAGAGAGCTTCTGAGAGTGCCTGAGGAGGAGCACGTGTGAGTGTAGAGGAGACCGTGTGTGTATGTGGATAGAGACAGACAGCTGGCTGCAGATGAATGAGCTGAAGTGTCTTTTGCAAGCACCCTGCACTGTGCTACCCTGCCAGGACCATACCGGTGGGCAAAGAGAGAAATAAGCCCTTCCTTGATCGTCTTTAGTGAAAGGTGCTCTGGCATTTAAAGGTTACTGGGCATCTTCCTGGATCCTAGTTACTAGAGAAGAACGAACTTTGTCATGCTAGGAGCACAACAGAGAGCAAACTATGCCACACCTGCTGCGGTGGAGAAGCGAGGGTCACACAGCAGGGCCAGCCACAAGGTCCCTCTAGAAGGAAACTACAAAGATTGAGCAAAACCTCAGTACAGAGCAGCAGACGAGAACTGGTTTGTCTTGACAGCAGGAAGTCATCCTGGAGGAGAACCAAACTGTGTAGAGGTAACTCCCAGGAAGTCTCAGTCCTGATGCACTTTCTGAACAAAGATAGTTTTGACCACGTCAAGCAAGGTCAGACTGCACCGTTTGTAACGTGGTACTGCAAGGAAGGACAGAAGGTCAATCTCAGAGGGGTGCTATAAAGATAACATTCACTAATGCTGGTGAAAGATGCTTGGATACTACAGGGAACAGTGTCACAGAAATGCCTAAAAATACTGAATTAGTATTTGCATGTTCTAATTGTGCCTTTGGGTTCTCTAAAATTGACTTGTTTTTAGTTTTACAGAAATACCTTTAGAATTGAGAGTGGGAAGTAAGTGTCTGGAAGCAGCATCCTAAAAAAAAAGGCAACCCAAAATCTGAAGACTCTTGCTCAGGAAAGAGGGGAAAGGAAGTTTGGGAGCCTCATCTTTTCCAGCCTGGCCCTCTGGCCATGGATTATTCTGCAGGACAGCATCTTGTTCTGTTCTCAGAAGGCTAACAGTGCTGAGAGGCAAGAGCAGTAGCTAGCCACACTTTGCCAAAGTTGTCCTGGGATTAAGGTCAATTCTCTATCAACACATTTCTGTAGAGAAAAGGCCTCATTTTGCAGTTTGTTTCTGTAATTTGAAGGTGAATCTGAGAACTAGGCAAATGCATATTTCACCTGAGAGAGATCAGTGGGTTTTCATTTCTTTTAGAATATCTTTCAGCATCAACATCAGATTCTTTCTTAGGATAAAGCTGTCTTTATGCAAAGGAGTGTGCCTAATAGCCATCCTCGACTACTTAAACAAGTCAATTTTGCAAGGACTGTAGGTGTCAAGCCAGAGCACTGTTTGGAACTACAGTACAGGGATCCTAGATTTTAAATGAAATGTTACCTCATGCATCATTTTCTATCATACTTGTAGAATTCCAGTTGGTTTATCTCAAAATAAATGTTGCTTTCTGTAATTTGTACACATGCTAAAGCTGCTGGTTTGGTTTTTTAATGACCATTTTGCTTTGCTTTAAACATGTGGGTTTTCTTTAAATAAAAATGAAGGTCACAACTTTGTACATTTTTAAAATGACTGCTAAGGTCAGAAGTATAAAAGTACATGTTGCATTAAAATTGAGTGCTGTTTATGTATTTAACAGAGATGTATGTTTTTGCATTGTTAAAAAGAATGATCCATGCTTTCTTTGAGGGGGATCTGTGCTCCAATATTGTCCAATAGCTTTCATATTCTAATTACTTTAATTAAAGTTCTAACAGTTTGCATATGATTCATGATTCTGATTCCTTCTGTTTTATTAATTCTGATAATCTGACAGGGTCTAAAATGCTCTTCTTATTTGAAGCAAGCAAAATATACCTCCTGGTGAGAAATTAATCCAGCACACAAATTATTTTTGAATTATGAACATGATGCTGCCAACTGCAAGGTTTAACGTGAAGATAATGAAATCCAAAGGTATCCGTAAAATGATGCAAGACAAGCTCTTTATTTCTACAAAGCCTCCAGGTGTTGTTGATATGTAAATACCATGGTCAGAATACTTTTTCCATACCAAATCAAATACTTTTATCATTCCTGTTAAACAGATACTTAGTATTTAAAAGGAGACTATTATTCTCATCAGGCTGATGAAAACTCAAATGTCAGGAGAAGATCTATCCATCTGGCAAGTCACCAAAGCTCTTCTTAGGAAGCTGCAGAAGCATTTTTAATCAAAAATATTTTTTATTTTGAACACATTCCTTGAGTACTCCTAAATGACCAAATCTGAGCCACCCAGAGCCAGTGGCTTTTAGTGTTCTGACACTTGAGCAGCTGCTGCTTTTAAAATGGTCTTGCAGAGGTACCATGGTAAGACTTGGCTCATACTTTGCTCAGGACTCCCTGAGATCCTGCTGCCTCTGCTCTTCTTGCACTGGCCCACAGCAGAGATCCAGCCTTCGGGTCTCCTGTGCCTTGTCAGCCCTTCAGCTCCTGCCTGCTTCTTCCTGTCTCCTCCCTCTGGGGCTTCGTGACCACCCTCTCATCCCCCTGGCATCTGTGGGATCTGTGACCACCCTCTCATCCCCCTGGCATCTGTGGGATCTGTGACCACCCTCTCATCCCCCTGGCATCTGTGGGATCTGTGACCACCCTCTCATCCCCCTGGCATCTGGGACAGTGCTGGGAACACCAGCTCTGTTTCTCCTGGCCCTGGATGCAGGGCTGTCCCCAGGGGACCTTCAGAGAACCCTGAACTGGCACTTGCCACATCCAGCTCTCCCATCCCACTCTCCAGCCATGGCAGGAGAGAGGACTGGCCCATGTCTGGGTCACGTTCCTGTCTGAGACCAGGGGGGCTGAGCAGAGCAGAGAACATAATCAGGGTATCTACACCAGCAAGGATCCGTCTCTTCCCCGCTCAGAGGCAGGTGCTCGCTGGCTGCTGGCACCCACTGGCACGGCTGTCCCGTGCATGGGGTGAGCCCTGACCTTGCCTGAGCTCTTCTGCCCCAAGCACTGCCCCGGCAGGAGGCCATGCTAAAAAAAATAGGAAAAAGAAAAGGAGCTTGGATAGGGCTCAGAAAAAGGTACTGCCCTTGTGCCTGCCGGTTCTCTGTACCAGCTCATGAGGCCAGGCCAAGGGAGCCAACATCCCCATGGCTGGGAAGGCCAGAGCCTGCTTGGAAACAGGCTTGAAAGTTACTGCCACACTGCTGCATTTTGAGCAGACTGAGCAAGGGCAAACAGCGCAAACAGAGTCACATAATGGTGAGTCTGACATTCCTCAAACGAAGCTTTCTCTTTCAGGGACTTTGTAGGCTTTATTTCACTCCTCCTAAGCAAGAAAGGGCCTGACCCGAAGCACGTAAAAAGTAAGAGATGCAGTATGAGGGCAAATAACATTATTGAAACATAGAGTTTAAACATTTAATGAAACATAGAGTTTAAAATATTGAAGCATTAGGATTTTAGCTAAAAAGTTAAATTGCTGAAATTAGAATAGACAAGCAAGCCAACAGGCACAGCTGAACTAAATTTAAAAAGTTGATGATTAGCTAGAGAATCAGGCTTGAAATTTATAGTGATTGATT